>JANTCA010044035.1:0-19053 GCA_024741275.1 Chironex yamaguchii
CGCTAAGTCTTGACCATAAAGGAGGCCGAATTACTTGTGAACATTTATAAAGTTACTCCCCCCTTTCTCGACTTCACTCCCACCCTCACCTTCTTGGCTCTCTTTTTATCACTGTCTAGTTCCGCTGTGTTTTGTGCATTTATTTATTTCAGCTTGGTAAATACTTGGTAATTACAAGATATTCTGTACCAAAACCGTTCGTCCCATCAAAACTATGAAACTACTCAGGTAGCTTCAAATCTTTTGTGTCCTATTTGTTATGTTCGTCTCCACATATAAGTCAATGATTTCTCCTGCCAGAAATTGCATCTACTAAATCGTCTAAATTAAAATTCTTTAGCGAAGCAGCGTCATTTTGTCGACCTTTTTTCAGACGTTCTGTCCCAATGCATCAATCTTTCTTCTTCCACAACCCATTTTTCTATTCCCACGACGGAACTAGGGCACTGTCTTCTATGTAATCTAATGCTTAACTGAATCACGCTGGCTAAACGAAACGGTGTTTACAGGATTTTTTAATCGACATTGGTATAAAAATTAAAAATGTTAAGGATTGTCGAGGATTGCCAACCAAATGACTCTATTGTAATGTCGTAATTCACGGGGCTTCGGGAGCTTCGAACCTGGATATTTCGCATTATTGTCCACATATGAATTAAATGATCAATTGTTTAGGGTACCCCAGATAAAATCATGTGCATGACTACATGGCTTCACTTGGTTGATCAATTTTGACTACTTTTTTTGAAATTTAATCTTTTTTGAGTTTCTTTATCAAGATCAGACGTATCTGGACAGTATTCGTTTATGCTCGAAGAGTTGGTCGGCAACTCGACTTCGGTGTTGGTTGAGACATCGAAAGTTAAAATATTGCAGTTGGATTTCCTTCTCTCAAACTGCTGAAGAATTACACACTTTAGCCTTGTTTCTTTCCACTTGACTGTTGTCGCACCAAATTTTTAGTAATGCGAGAGATGCTTATGTTAGTGTTTGAGGTGGATAGCTTGAGAGAATTCACAAACGAAGATAACACATAGCTGCTTTCATTAGAACTTGAAGATCACATATACCTCCAAGAACTGAAAAATATCTACGTTTAAAGGGATTCCAACGACTCTGTATCCTGATACAATCGTAATTAATACCTTAACTACTTATGTGAATTAAATATAGTTTTCACAAGTTTACAAATATAGACAGTTCACTTTTTCACAGTTTTTTGCTATTCGTTTTCTTCATCTACACCGTTCTTTCCCCACCATTGGTCAAAGGCGATCTCTTTTAGGATATTGACCTCACTTTCATGTTTCAAGCTGTTTTTGAAAGAAAAATATCCTTGTACAGCTACCTTGGGGACCGAAACAATAATCCCTTCTTGTTATCGTATATTCGCCTTAATGGTCTTTCAGGGCATTACTATCGATGTCATTTTGTAATAAATATTCACTATGACTTCACAAACAGTCCTTATCTTCATAACCAGCCCCAAAGTACAAGTGAACTGGTTTGTCTAAGATACAAATAGTAAGATCCTTGCTGAACTTTGTTTGGTACTGTAAGCAACCTGAAGACTCCCTTATTGAACTAATACCGCCATTTCAAAGTTTCTGGACCAGCAAATCGGCAAAGACATTAATGCTCTCTCCTTGATTAGTCTATCCTGAGAGAGCTCCTCGTTTTAGGAATTCTCCTCATACATATGTTCTCTTACTTAGATTAATTTTACGTTGTGTTTATATCTTTTATTTTATATCTGTCTTATTGTAATTAATGTGTTTTGTATTGAGACTTGTATATTGTGGGAATTTCAAAATAGAACTTGAAGTGGAAATGAAGTGAAGAAGTGTCGGGAAAGGAACAACACGTTCTCCCTAGAGTGACAGTGGTGGTACGTTCCTGGACTAGAGCAGTCAGACCCGAACTGTGATTTACAACAGTTGCCAAAAGTTCTGGGACGCTTTAAATTTGTAAAATACTGCATGTATCTTGTAGCCCTTTTTCCCTCAAACAATGTTGTTTTGAAAGAACAGTGTATACGATAATGAAAAAAGCCATTTCCAATGTGACTAAAGAGTCTAATGGACAGAACAGGATTGTTTTCGGAAGGATAGGAGATTGAGTAGAGTCCAAAGGAACAAAAGTTTTACGGGCTGATCGTTTCTTGATCAAAGTTTTTACGAGTGTCCCAGGGACCAATGGCAATAATTGTAGGGGAGAATCGTGTCGTCGCTGCTTGGCATTCTTATACAACCCGAATACCCATATGTTTAGGCAGAAGATACCTTCATCCTCCCCAGCCGGCATTCTTGACGAGGAATGCTACATCCGAAGGGCAAAAAGCTATCTTCTTGAAGAGAAAACACTGATTAATACTTACCACTTCTTTCGAAGTAGGATTCAAACTTGAGTTCTAGTGTACAAGAAGTGAACCTCGTATGACTATACGTTTTACTATCTTAACGCAGCTGGGAATTGTGAACTCAGGTGTTCAAGAAATGTACTGCAACTTTACTAATCTGATCTCCACATCCACATCTCTCCATGGATGGCGCTGTGGGGTGTCATTGGGGGCACCTTTCCCCCCAAAAAATAATTTAATGACACCCCGTTGGCAGCCAAGTATGGAAAAAGAAAAACATTCTCAGCATTTGGACTTGCCGAAGGTAGAAAGTTGCTAGAAAACTGTGCTGAAAAACCGTACCGAAGTAACATTACCCATCTATATTTACAGTGTGCCTTTCACTGATTGTATTTCTATAAAGTTCCGTGTATCCTTTGTTTGCTACAATAGGCCGTTGTAATAGTTGATGATTTGCTTACCAGCACGTTTTATTTCGAATTACATATAGTTGATTTCATTTATGATAAAGTATATTTATTACATATAGTTCAAGTATTTTATCAACGCGATAATTTCAGAAGTGAAGCCTTACGCGGAAAATAAATACACCTTTTCACTCCTGTTATAGTACTTGTTTTTTTCTTCTGTAATCCATGCTTTGCTTCCGATTCTCCTTAGACTGTCGAGTGCAACTATACCAACAGAGCAATCAACCTGGGTGGAGTTAGATGTCTACCGCGCCGTTTATCGATGGAGGATAAGCTCAGCTTTAAAAGCCAAAAACTATGGTTTGTTGGTCATGGTAGCTGATGATGACTACCCAGAGGGGGTGTATCGATTTGCCTCCAGCTCCCACTCAAATCATGGTATCCGACCACGCCTATTAGTCTGTATGACATCAACTGCATGGTAATGCGGTGTTTTCTGTCAATAGATGCCAGACCTTGTGCACTACTTAAGTAATTTAAACAGTGTTCTCTTCCGAGGGAACTTTAAGAAACACATGACAGCATCTGTGATGGATTGACTTTAATTTATTTGTAGAATTCCTGGAAATATACTACACGTATTTCTGTTGCTTTCATGGTAAATTACCACGGAAAATTATACTATTGCGAAAACAAACTCAGAAGTATTTTGGTCGGAGTGTACAACAAATATCTGAAATAAGATTTGCTGGTCAAACAATAGACATGGCTAGTCTGCTAACTTGGTTACGTAATGCATGACCTCCGAGGGTAGCCAAGATGGTAGCAACATAAGGGTTTGTCACCGCTCGTTTGCTCGATAAGTGGCGTATCTGTGAAGGATGTTGGCGATCACAGTCTTCCACAGTTTGTCATCATTGATCTCAAGAAGTCAGTGGAAAAAGCATCCTTCTTTGTCATGTCATAGTCAGTCTCAGTTTGAGTTGGTTGCTATACTCTGGACCGCAAACTTGTATTTGACAGTAACAGTGTTGTGAGTAAAATTGTACAGTAAAGCTTTAAAGCAGCAAGCAGTCGCAGTACACTAACATTATATCATTTTACGGAAAATCAAAGGCGATTTACGTATGCTGGCAATGATATAACTTGTTGTGGAACTCTGCATTACATTCTGTTATGCTTTTCGTCGAGGACAATAGATGTTTCCCAGATCGCCCAGTCTAGTTCTGTTAAGTCTATGGGTCAAACCTACCCATTATCCTCAGGTATCGTTCAAACGAGTATTGCTATTTGAAGAGTCCATGAAAACAGAAAAATCTCTCTGTCAACATTACGTCAGCAAATTGTACCCCGTATATTCCTTCAAATGTTTAAATTCATCTGTTTCCTATTTATTCATTTTTAAGAATTCATTTGTTTATCAGATTGTTTGAGAGTCACAGATGATATTTAGGAAGAGATCAGTCGTCACTGGACGCCCTCTACTGAAAATGCGACGTTGTTTCCCTCCCCTTACTGGAGAATGATAAATGCGAGAGGCATCCTGCTGCTCTTTGTAGTGGAAGGCTGAGGCGAAGTTAAAAAGGCTCTCGACTCACCCCGATGACTAAGGACGTACTACGCATGCGTGATTATAATGGGGGATACATCGACTTACCTCTCTTGGAAAATGGTTGTTATTTGCTTACCGTTACTAATATCGAATTTCAAAAATGCTGCACTGCACGATGCATATTATGGTATTATGTATCTCCTCAACTGTACTGTACACCTCATGAGACGAGGTACAAAGATTTTGCCAGTATCGACGCCGCCCTATAGTGTCTTGCGGATAAACCGAGTAAACCAAACTTACGCGAGTAATCCAAACTTACGGCAATCGATATAGGTAATTTTCGCTGACGAGCTTCCCGTATCAGTATTAAAAACTCGTTTTACACCTCAAAGCATAGCTAGAGTCAACCCTAGTTCTTCTGCCTTCCAATTATGCATAGGAGGTATAGTTTAAGTGCCAGTGTTAATTCTTGGTCACCTGCTTCTCTCTTTCGTTCTTCCATGCTAGTGGCTATATTTTGGTGATTTATTATGTGAAGCCGCGAGTATACGTTACTGTATATAGACGCCTTAAGGCGCTATGGTATTCAGAGCTGATTGAAGAGACTCAAAATATGTATCTCCATTAGATCATGGCTGGTTACGTTGTTTTAAGTATAGGACAAAGGTAGTCGCTTTCCTTGAAGCGATTTGTAGGTTTCTTGGAGACTTCCTTCCCTCCACGGTGCATTTCATGCACTCAGGCCCAAAAATCTCCAGCATGAAGTTAGCTTTCCTCTCTGCGTGGTGGCGTGAATCCAGCCTAAATTATACCCCTTGGCGGTCTAGCATAATGAAATATAAAGCTTTTGACGCACTCCTTTTTTCGGTCTTTAGTGTTTTTTCAAACTTGGCGTCATCCTTTGTACTGTTATCGTGAACGTTGGCGTACACCTGAGAAGCTACTGGCTTACCTCCGGCTTGAGGTCTACACAGGATACACCATGGCCATTTTTGGAGCTGGTGTGCAGACCGGGTAACTTCGAGGAAAATAAAACTTGCTTTCTCATCCTTCAAAGTTAGCTCTTCCTGGCCTTGTGAAGGGGAATTCGCCAAAATTTGGATTGTTCATCCACGACTAGGGAACGTGTAAGCAGTGTTTAGACCATGGAGATAACGTCAGCTTGTCTAGCCGTAACGTGATATTAATCTCTAGGAGTTACTTTCACTTAAAATGTCACCTTGTATTATATAAAGCGATTTTTATCTTTTTTTTCTGTTTGACGGAGAAGACTTGGCGTATCTAAAACGCATGATGGGGACCCGCTTTTTCACACTATTCAACAAGATGGCTCTCGCGAATTTCCCTACAACTTATTCTCTGGCAACCCCTCACGCCCCCCGGCCAGTTTTCCCATGCTCCATACACTACTGTGCTGGAGTACACGTCAGGTAATATCCATAACTTTGATTCCTGATATAGCTATAAAAATTTCGTGCTGTAGTTATATGCTCAGATTTATTGTAGTCCGTTTTTATGCTTATCTTTCATGACACACTTGCAATGGAAATTCGTAACTGATTTTCTTGATTGTATTTATTGGTTGGCTATCAAGCTCCTTACATTCGCTGATATTGTTGACATGGAATATTGCATGCGGTGTTGGATGATAGTTTTGTTAAGTGAAAGAAAAGAAATAAATGAAGTTAATTTCAAATGACTGCATTATTAATAAGTTAATTTATCCACTACCGTTCCTTTTGGGTATTCTTAACACTTGTCCTATTTTTTGGAATAACTTTTTGTTTACCTTGGAGCATGATCTGAGGAGACTCCCGTCTTTTTCAAAGCAATAGACGCACGTCCTCGCTACGATAATTAAATGCAGAGTTCACTATTGTTTTCATGGGTTGTCTTAGTCACTGATAAGGAAGCTTATAACGGGGAATTGCTGTTGTTGCTATTGGATTCAGACTTAAACAGATATCATGTGTCTTTGGGAAGTGTGTGTCTGCGCATGTGCGGAAAAGGGCTGGAGGAGATACATTCGTGTGATTCAAGGACGTCTTCAGTTTGCAAAGTGCTTTTCTCGGCATCCATTGAGCGCCTGCACTTTCATTCTATTTCTTGATTGACGAAGCACATAATCTGTCTGCTAGTACACAGGTCAAAATTTAATAATTTCCTATCGTCTCCCAAAGAGAGGTGAAGTTATAACGTTTTCGTTTTCAGGGTTAGTCATTTATGACCACTTGTTAAGGAAGTTGGGCATGTGGTTTTCAAATGTTTGCCGGCGTAAATTTGAGGAGGGGGATTCATTATTGGCCTTTCTGTTCCTTCTACCATCGACTCAGCAAAAGCTCTTCCCTTGTTTACATCTGTCTCAAGCGATAAAGCCAAGCACTACTATAATGGAAAGTTCCTTTGAATTATCTCTGTGTTTGCGTTGCTTTTAAAGCCTAAAAGCACTGTCTGTAGGTGGGTTTGTTGAAAGACTGATGCCCCAAGCTATGTATTAGGGCAGTCCGGAGTATTTTGACAAAAGGCCGACCAGGGGAGGCGGTGTAAGTTCAAAGATCTTCACTCTTTTACCAACGTCTTAAATGTAAAACCCATTACGCAGGATTTTGAGGCTAAATTGTCGTGGCTTTAAGTGGATTTGCGGATGACGGACCTCCCTACCTATACAATCACTGACATTATATCAGATAATTTTGTGTGGTTTAAATTATCCGGAAATCTTTGAATGTGACTTGGAGGCTTAATAAAAAGCTAATTTCTGATGTTCGTTTGTTTGAGAGCCGTCACTGCTAGCTGCAGTGAGTAAAATTATGCCAAAACCTTGAAGAAGGAGTGTAGTGACAGCTTTCCCCAAAGAATACCAGGTGTCACGACTGATGACGTTAATGTATTGCCAATATTAAAGTAATAATCTATTTTCCTATTTAAAATACTTTTAACTGTAAATTTGAATTCTCTTGGTCTGCTTGGATGTTACTTAAATTATAGGGCAACAAAGTCGTCAGTGAGACAAAGGACTATTTTTGGGCAACACAGACTCTCTTTCTGCACGTCACTGTGGCGTTGGTGACCTCTCGTTTATTACCTCCGCGAAGGAGGTTATCGTTTTGGACAACGTTATTTTGTCCGTCTGTTTGTCAGTTTGTTTGACTGTTTGTTAATAACATAGCTCAAAAAGCTATGGATGGACTGACGAAGTTTTCAGGATAGGTTAGGAATGGGCTAGTTTAGAAGTGATCAAATTTTGCGTCCTCGATCACTTTTTCAGTAATGAAGCCTTCATAGTGCTGGTAAGGAAGTCTTAGGGATAACCCAGTTGCCATAATGATAGCTTTATGAACTAGCAAGGCAATCTTTGTGGGGAAAACCCATGTTGTTTGAATAATCATACTGGGTTGGCGAAGGTTTTCTGTCTTTGGGTGTTTCGAGTTTTATATAAAATCAGTTGGTAACTTCGTAGTAAAGAGTTACCTTGAATATCAAGAGGTAATTGACATGGGAGCGAAAACCGAATGTCATGGACATCCAAATTACAAAAGAGAACCATTAAAGCTAGCCAATTTGTCTAAAATTGACACAATTTTTAGTCTATAATTTATGAATAGTTCCATTTCATGTATAAAAGAGAAGCGATGTTGCCGACAGCTTTATGCCTTTATTTTGCATTGTCGCTGGAGTGCGGGCCACTTTTCATGCGACAAATGTCGTTTGCATTGAAGCACATAAAACAAGGGTCTCAAGATGGATAAACTGACATCAATCCTATGGTTTAGTTCGCATTTGGGAACAATGCAAATTTTCATATCAAAAAAAGAATATGATAATAAAAAACAAATATTCCTCATCAAGCCTCAGCGTTGCCCTGGCAACTTATAGTTTGATTGACCTGGAGGTCTCGAGCTGATTTTCCACAACGCATGCGCATGCCCTTGTGAAGATTGTTCTCTGTCCTTGTTGTCTACATTTTATTTGCCTGGATATTTACGGTTTTCTTGGCGTGTGCAACATTTTAAAACGTGGTTGAAATGGACAGAGGCAGCGAAAGAGCAAACAAGATCCTGGATGGTTTCAAACTGTATCCTTTTAAGAAAGTCAAACAATATTGACTGCTCGGTTTATCATTTCAAGGTTGATTGCTAGACTCACCAGACATCATTTTGGAGGCTGACAAGGAGCTTTTTAAAGCCCTCCCACTTCGGATGGCCGGGATTGCTTTATACCAAGCTCACTTTGCTGATTTGGAATGGGTCGTGTTACTCGTAGATAGCAGGTATTGAGTGTTAATCCTTCGATCCATTAAATCAACTCATGATTGATTTGTGCCAGTTTGTATAACCTTGTCAATAAAGAGGATTAGCAATGTTGCTGTATTAAAGTCGATATTTATGTTTTTCCAGAGCTTCGTATGTAACCTCAGGTTAATCCTTTTGGGTACCCGATAGTTGTTCCAGTAGGTTTTTGGAATCAAATATTATTGTAAGTAGTCGCTCGTTTTGCACACATAGTGTCTGGGATGCTTTGGTAAGAAGGAACTATGGCTGCTACTTAGCATTTGGCTGGCATTATGCCCCATGTTTATTAAGGGTTATTGTCTTGTTAAGCTGCATAAGCTCCTTCTTTGACTCGATTAACTTTGAAATGGGAAATTCATGGGAATCCCAAGCCGGATCTTGGAAGGAAGTATTGTTTTATAGGAAGGTATTTCTGATCCAATGCATAAGATCATTGACAGTTTGAACAAATTATTTGTGGTTTCATTTTTAGAAGGTCTGAGTGTTAATTGTATACATTGGAGCATGCATGTGGTATAGCAGACTCTGTCGTAGATGGAGACACAGGAAGACGATAATTTATTCATAGAGACAGTATGGAAATTGAATTTAATAATTTAGTAGGGTATACAGTCATGTCAAAGTGACAATAATATGATGCATTTTACGACATGTTAGGCAGAAGTGTTTTATAATTTGGGTTAAAGAAAGTCCATACTGTTGTTTTCATAGATCACAAAGATTTTGCGCTTGATGGTGAATTTTGCTGCAAGAAGAACTGCTGTTGGCAATCAAGCTTAATAAATATAGTTATTGCTTTTGTTATAGTTCTTATATATAGAGTGGTAATTGGAATTCAGAGCGTGGAACTATGTTTTTAGATTGAACAAGCATCATAGTTTATCTCCAACATCATGTGGCTTCAGATAGAATTCTGCACACAGGAGACACCACTGCTTGGTGGCCTGTCTTTTTCATCACCAACTTCTGTTGATTCCTATCAGTCCAGTATCAAATATCAAACCACAATTAATTATCGCTGTGTATGTCTCAGAATGCAAAGTTATATCTTTCTGCCTATGACTTGACCTATTCTCTTTGCTATTGATGAATTCAAGCAAAAGTGGTTTTACTAAGCTTGGTTTTCGCCTTGAACTAATGGGAGGTAAATCTGAGATAAATTGAAAATTAACTCATGGTTTACTTTCAAAATAAGGTGAGATAGCATGAGACAACTTGACATGACCTGAGCTAACAACAAAATCAATTCATTTACTGATTCAGTTTCACTTGAGATTGATTTAGTAATGGAAATACAAATATACTATGGCAGTACCTTTGACCTTTGTTATTGAATTGTTTTTGAATTGGAAAACTGATATCATGATGCTTTTAATTCAAAGAAATCCCAAAACTCTGGTTGTATTCAAAGAAATTCCAGCACTCTGGTTGGTATTGGCAGACATTCGTTAATCAGTGTTAGATGTCATAGAAGGGCTATAATGATCTTCATGTGCAGCTGAATTTTCTGGGTACCTTTGCTTTCAGGCACATTGTAGAGATTGTACAACACAACTGCAAAAAGGCACTGCCTCCAAGAAACTAATGAAGTTGTGTCTCCTCTCATCTTCTGGAGACCACAGTTAATGCTTATCTGTGAAGCTTTCACCATTATTTTCTTTGTATTCTTGTCAAGGTAGTGGACTGAAGTCATTCTGATGCCACTGATAAGCAAAATGTGGCCAGTTCAGGATAGTCAACAGTGTACTCAGGGGTTCCTTAGTCTTTGTTGATAAGTTAAAACTGATAATTTCCTCCTCCATTAATCAAAGGACATTCCAGAAGCAATAAAAGTTTTGTAGCATTTTCCCCCTCTCAGTCACAATGTCAGGTAGCCACAACCTTTTCTTTCAAGTTATCTGATGTTTGCTGCATCATAGCAGCAGATGAACAAAGTACTTTTGTCAGACAACTGTGCATTTAGTGAAGATCAAAGGGTTGGAAAACACTATGCACCTGATAAGAACAAAATGAAGACCATCATGCAGGTACATGACCCATATCTGAGAGGTTCTTGTAATTCTGCTGAGCTCCATCTAATTTTACTGCGAGTCCTGTATACTTCTACTGTGAGCCCTATGTAATTCTACTGTGAGCCCTATGTAATTTTACTGTGAGCCCCATGTAATTTTACTGCAAGCCCTATGTAATTCTACTGCGAGTCCTATGTAATTCTACTGCGAGCCCTATGTAATTCTACTGCGAGTCCTATGTAATTCTACTGCGAGCCTTATGTAATTCTACTGCGAGCCCTATGTAATTCTACTGTGAGCCCTATGTAATTCTACTGCGAGCCCTATGTAATTCTACTGTGAGCCCTATGTAATTCTACTGCAATCCCTATGTAATACTACTGTAAGCCCTATGTAATTCTACTGCGAGCCTTATGTAACTCTACTGTGAGTCCTATGTAATTCTATTGCGAGTCCTATGTAATTCTACTGCGAGCCTTATGTAATTCTACTATGAGCCCTATGAAGAAATAAACACTGTAACGCTCACCAGTGCTTTCCAGTCAGCAGCTTCACAGTTGAATCCACCATGTGTTGGGGTCATCAGAGGAGGACTGCGGCACTGTTTCGGGCCCTAGCCTCCTGACAGCATTTTTGCCATGGCAAGGCCATTCCTCAGTGGAGTCCCCTCAACACTGGTGCTGACTGGCACTATGCATGGCTCGCTTCTCAACACTTATTGTACTCAACAGGTGCTTTCTCCTCGCTGCCCTACCACCACATCATTCTTAAACCACGTTTCATCATCCCTCTTGAGCCAGATCCAGAGGGATACTTTCTCTGCAACCCTCTGTACTTTCTCGCTCAGCTGTTTCACTTCCTTTTAAGTAAATCCCTTCTCATGCGTGAGGAGCTGCAGCAGCTTCCTGTCCACATATCCTCGGGCTCCAACTTCAAGGTGACTTTGAGTTGCTATCCACCCTTGCTCTTCCCATCCGTTAATGAGTTCCTCATATCGCTTCACTTTCAGCTCTTCTGCCTCACCAAGATTTGACTCCCATGGGATTGTCAGCTCGAGCAAATGAACCACGTTAAGTTCTTCATTCCAAATGACAATGTCCGGTCGTTGCAAGGTTGCCAATATGGGGAATATCATCAACTTATCAAGATCTATTTCCATCTTCCATTTTCCTTCCCATCTCTTGTATATTCACTTCGCACTCCCTCTTTTGACTGGCTTGGAACCCCCTTTTCCTGCCTCATGATATCTAACTTCTCCCTGGACGTCTTTCATTGGGAGTTTCCTCCATTGATCTGCTCCAGTTTCTTCTTTAGTGCATCCACGATAACCCTCAATACCTGGTCATGTCTCCAGGTGCACCTCCCTTCAGACTCAGCTCACAATTTGAATGGACATGTCTTAGTGTACCGTACTGGCCACACCTGCATTTGTCATCATCTGTCCACCTCACTAGGTTGGCTGGGGATGGCATCATATCATATGTGGACTTTATCAGGAAGCTGACCCTGGCTGGCTCCCACTCCCAGAAATCTTTCCAAGACAGTTTCCTTTCAACCACTTTCTCCTGCCACTGCAAGCATTGCCCCTGCTGAGCACACTGCACCAGATGTAAGCATCCCTTCTCTTGTTCCTGTCTACGTACCTCGTGGACAACTGAATCCTTCCTCTCCTTATCTGTCATCCTGCAGAAAGGCTTGTAGCTGTTGCAGCCCACCCCCTGTCTTCCCGTCTGTATTGCCCCCACAATATCCCTGTGCTTGAGTACCACCTGTGCTCTATTCACTTCTTCCTCTGACTTCCACCTCTTGCCCATATGCACCTCTGGCGGGTCATCCCTGATGCCTTGATCCTTTGAATGTCTTAGCATCATCACAGTCCTAACCTTCCTAGCCTTGTACTCTTCCACTATTGATATTATTGGAAGTTCCACACAGTGCAGCACAATTCCCTTTCCACACAGTGCTGCATTGTTAATGCATTTTGGTAGACCAAGCCACTTTCTGGTGTATGTATGCATGACACTTCTTTTCAATCATTTCTACCCTTGAACCAGCAACCTCATAAATCATCAGTGGCCAGAGAAATCGTGGGTCCGAGCCAAAGTGCGAAAACCAAAGCTTGAATTTGCCGGGTAACTTGGTATGATTGATGCTTGCAAGCCCCTCCTTTGCCTGGTGGAAAATCACCACACCTTGGCTCCTGTCACTTAGATTTCCCCTGTATACTTGCCTGAGACTTTTTACTGACCCCTCACGCACAGTTGGAATCAGGTCTCCTGCTATTGTGTATCTGATTTCCTTTTGCTTTGCTTTCCTGAATGTACAGCTAGGCGATTTCTTTGCTTTGAACTTCATACGGGACCAGTTTATCAGCTCATCAAATCTCTATAGAATTCTCCTAGCACCCTGTTCTGAGTTTGACACCACAGTGATGTCATGCATGAATGCTTTCAAAGGGGTCTGAATCTGTGCTCCAGGTGTCTCTGCTGACTTAAAGACCATCTCCAATACAAGCACAAACCATATCACCAAAATAGTGCATCCAGACGCAATGCCTGCTTCCAATCGTTGCCACTCTGTTGTGAACTTCCCTGTTGTGAAACGCATCACGAAGTTGTCATAGTACTTCATCATCAGTTTTTGAATTACTTCTGGTACCCAAAAGTGCTCCATTGCCATCTTCAATAGTTGGTGGAGCGCTGACCCATATGCATTGGCCAGGTCCAGCCATATAATCGACAAATCGTCTTTCATTTCTTTTGCCTTCTGTATGGCATCCCATATAGAATGCGCATGCTCCATGCATCCAGGGATCCCAGGTAGTTACTATGAGCCCTGTGTAATTCTACTTTGAGCCCTTTGTAATTTTATTAGGAGCCCTATGTAATTCTACTATGAGCCCTATGCAATTCTACTGTGAGCCCTATGCAATTCTGCTTAGAGCCCCATGTAATTCTACTGTGAGTCCTATGTAATTCTACTGTGAGCCCCATGTAATTCTTCCGAGAGCCCCATGAAGATTTTTGGTGAAGGTGATGATGGTGATCATGATAATGATGACAATTGAACTTTAAATATCTCCTGCTTATTTAAATGTATTACACTTTTTTGGAGGCAAATAAAAACCCATAGACTGTAGCGCCAAGGTTGGAACGTAATCAAATTGAAAAACTTTCCAAAATCATTACACTTTAGAAGTGACATATATATGTCAAATAATGCCATTTTTTGCTTTGTATGAAAACACCAGAAGAAAATACCTGGCACACTCCTCTTTAAAATATCATTTCTGCCATATGAAAGTCACCACTCAAACTTTGTTGGCAAAGTAAAAAATACGTTGTCATGAGCTTGTAGTTTGCTTTGGGACGCATTCGAAATATAATGTACGGTGTCCAGCACTTAAATTTGAAAAAATAATGTTATTCTAAATTCCAGTAACAGTTTTCTTCCGTCTGCCAAAAAAGTTAGAATATCTATTGAAGGGATTTTCATTATTTGTATTGTGTGTGAATAATTATTTTTTCAATATGGAGGTTTCTCACTTTGGTGAAATTCCCTGAAATTGCTTTAAATGTTGGTATCACTTATTCTTTGATTGGATCAGGAATGTCACTATGTATGCCTTCACTATGTTTCTTATTTGCTCATCCCATGGTTTAATAAACACTACTAAGTGTGTTGCAAGAAAAGGTTTCATAAAGGGCAGTTATTTAACTTGTTGTACAGAAGAGAGATAGCTCTCTGAAATATATTGAAGAATTGCAAAAAAAAGATTGGAGCAGAAACATAAGCTGTTGCTGATTTTAAGAGTAACTTTTGTCAATTGAAAATCTAGACATTTTCTTTGATGATTTTGTTTTTATTGCAAGAGATTATATTGTGTTCACAATTCCAGAAATAGCATACTCTTTTATCTTTATTATTTATTTGCTTAATTACATTAATCCATAACTGTTTTGCTTTAGCACGAAGAGAAACTTAGTTTGATGGGATTATGTGTTTATGTTTACCCCCTACCAGCTTAGAGCATGCAAGATGTTTCTAGCCACATTATACCACTGATAGTGTTAATTTTTCACAAAGTGTAGTGAGGTATAAGACAAATAGATTAGTAGGCTGGACATGCCATTTTATACCCACGTTGTGTGTTGAAACCAGTGTTGTATAGACTACTTCTGGTGTGGGTAAAGTGTGGTTGAAATGAGATAGTGCCAAAGAAGAAAAAGAGATCATTGATGAAACAAAACCAATTGACTCATGTTTCTTTGAATCTTGTAAGTTTGAGTCATTTTAAAGCAAGGCTAGATTCAATAAAATGTTTTGGGTTAGGACCCCATGACCTTATTTTTTACAATATAATCATGCATCAATAGATCATGGTCTAAGGTGGGAAAAGAAACAGTTATTCCATATCCTGTATCTCTTTGAGGTTTAATTTTGGTGACAATCATGGTGTTTAATTATGGAGTCAACTACTTTTTCTTCTGTCTTGTTAGCTCATTATTTGTTGCTGTTTCCAGTCTGACCTTTGTACGTAATGTTTGTGCAGTTCATAGGAACAAGTATGCAAGGGTTCATCTATTCTACAGAATCTTTAATAAGGATTCAGGTCTAGTAAAAGTAGAATAAATTCCTTAATGCCTAATTAGAAATTGGATGAACCTTAGAGATGCAGATTCAGGAAAAGTTCTGTGGCAAGGAAGTGAAGATCTGTAAGTACGACTGTTATCAGATATGTAGTGACCTATGCAGTTAGCAATGCAATATTGTAATTTTGCAATAAGATCCCAAATTGATGTAAATGATTAATGTAGAAATCTCTTAAAATAATTCCCTGTTTCTTGTCAAAGAGACCCCTTACTTGTGGTATAATGAGAGTGATAAAGTTCATTGTTCTCTTTTGGGAGTTCTTACATCTTGGGGTTATTAGTTATAAGAAGGATTCATCTATCCTTCAGATACTAGAAGGGTAACATGAAAAGACAGGATGGTTTTGAAGATCTTTTTGGTTTTATCAAATTCACTCTTTTAGTTTTATTAGTACACAGACTACTATGGTGTATTGACTGGATTGTCATAGCTTTTATTTCTTGTCCTGCTGACTATTGTTTCAGATTTTAATAAAGCCTGCAAAATGCACCATGAACATTTTTGCGTATTCATCGAAAAGGCATGAGATTGCACTTGGATGTCTGAGCTTATGTTTTCAGCTTCCCAGGTGCACAGGACATTGTAGACTATGATTTATTTAGTATGAAAATCGAGTGCAGCAAATTTTATAAAAGCTGTTGATTATATTTAAATTCAATTTCAAATTCTTATGTAGATGCACCCTGATCACCCTATCATGTTGCGAAGCAATGTCTGTGTTCTACCACAAGCCACCACGTGCCTCCACTTGCCTGGTGCCATAATTTTTCCACAAAAGCCTGATATCCCAAAGAATCTGAAATGTGAGCAACAGACATGAGCAGCAAACGTGTTGACCTAAGACACTAAGAACATGTCACCACAGTTAATCTTGTACTATTGTTAAGCTGTGAAGTGTTAATCTTGTGAAAAACTATTATATTGAGCAGATTTAGCTGTTTATTCAATCTAGTTTTTTCATAGCTTTTCTTTGCTAAGCTGTCATATGTAGAGAGATGGTTTCCGTGCATTGCAGCAACTGCAAGGATTAGCAGAAAGAAAGTTTGTTTGGCTATGTTCAGTAGGGTTTGTCCAGTCAACATTTATAGTGAGGCCAAAGATATTGTAGTTTAATTAGTAATATAAGAACCAGGTTTCAAACTACTTTGGTAACATTTCCCTCAAAACAAGTGACATCTTTAGAGAAATTACTCTTCGACTTTGTTAGGGCTGCAGAGACGAACACCAAAAGAATACTGCTACAGTGATTCAAGCTTATGACAACTTATCTATCAACAATATTAATATTAATTGACAACGACTTGTATGTTCATCGGAACGACAACAATTATAAACAGCTCACTACAAAGCTAACCAAAAAACAACAACACAATTCTAGACTAGGTTATGTCAGTCAAAATCAATCCGTTATGCACAGCATGTATTTTCACTTTTGCACTCAACCCAAATTATAGTTTAGGCATTGTGGTACTCAAAAGATAATACTGGCGATCAATATATAAATTTACATACAATGCACACTGAATTCAGCTCGCTATTTCTATAATTACTAAGCAATACATTATTACAGAAGTATAAGTAGTACTTTTAAATATATGATTTGCAAAAAGATGGGAAAATGGTGAAAAAGGTGTCAAAATATCAACCATGCTTATTAAGGTGGTAAAAGTTGCTTATCCCTCCAAAATGGAAGCACAAATAGTAACCAAAGGAAACTAAAAAAGTAACATAGATGTAGTGTTTTGGTAGTTATGAAGTACGGGTTTGTGTTTAGCTATTAACAATCTTTTAGATATAGGTAGGTAGCTAACAAAGGGAGAGGATGGTAATATTGACAGAATGATAAAGTTGTCAAAAGGACTGTGATGTGCTATTGACTGCAAGTGAGCCAAGAAAAAAGAAGCAAACAACATTTTCCTTGGCAAGGCAGCAATACCAGGCAGGTATTTAGAGGCTCTCGCACACACATGGTGCATAGTTTGGCCTATGTAAGCGGCATTTTAGCTTCTGCATGTATCCTAATATGCAATATGTGACCTCTTGCATACTGAAGTCCTATTCTTAAAAGCGAAAACATCTTACTGCCCACCTCAAAAACAAAACAAATAGTAATATGTCGCAGTTTGTAAACCATCAAGACTTTACAAACAAATTCCACTCTTTTTTAACTAGTTATAATTTTACTTCATGCACATGCACAGTATTGCTAAGATCATTGAAAAATTAATACATTTAGACATGTGGTTGCTAGAATTTTTCAGGTGTCAACGAATTTCAAAAAAGTACAATTTTTAGATTTAGCTGCATTTTTTCACACAAGAATCTCTGCACACATGAAGTAAAATTGCACCAGTACCAATTTTCTTAATAAAGGCCAACAATAATGACCAACTGCACTGTCTCTATTAATGTACTTTTGCTGATTTGCAAAGATGATCAACAGTATAATCTCTTTTATTGCGCATGTGAAAACTAAGCATCTTTGGTATTGATGTTCCTGTCTGTTTCCTAATATCTGATAATGAAATCGGGGAAATTGCAGTAAAACACTATCTTCTGGCATTGCAAACAATTAGCCAAATGCCTTCTGGCATTGAGTCTGTTAGCCAAATACAACTGCATTAGCAGCCTTGTTGTAGAACAAAAAAATTGGTGTTTAGTAAGATCTTTTTAGCTAAAGAGACTTAGAGATTAGAGTTTAGAGATGAATGCAACATTTGTATGGCTGCAATTGCCTTCCAGGTTTTATTTTCACTCACCCAGGTACATAGAATGGCAATGTTTATCCCAACATTTGAACTGATTCTATCAAACAATGGATTCCACTGCAGGTCTTTTGTGGATGTACAGGATTAGTAACTGCCTCTGTTATCATGTCTCTTTCAAATCTATATATGTGCTATGTGGCCTCAGTCAAATTGAGCCATTCACTGTCTATCACTGTTGAATGTCAGAAGTGACATCCATCATATTTTTTCTTCCTTCCATATGTGTACTAAAATATATCAGAATTTTTCTTGTATGCTAGTTTTTATGATCTTATTTTGCCTTCACAGATCAGTGCCTGGAAAAGAACATGAAGGTATGTTCCTAGCGCTCCAGGGATTGAAATATATGCCAGTCACCAGTCATGACCAGCTTTATTTCGACAATGACCTTTAGTAAAATGACTTATACAGACTAAAGGCTTGTTAACATGTCATGTTATCAAAATTTATATTTGAATTTATATTTGAATGGACTAGGTTTAAGTTATTCAATGTAGTTTGTCTAGCATGATGAGCTCCCTTACAAGCATCTTGCTTTGATTGTGTGTCTATGTACTTTGCAAATGTATGAGTTTTCTTTTGTAATGTCTACATCTTTTGCACATGTGTGCAACTTTGTCCCATGTCCATTTTTGCAACAGTCTTTTCTAGTGTCTTGGTCCATTTTTTTTCTCTGACTAATTGCCACCTCATGCAGGAGTGGATATTAGCCTGTAACACTACATGGATATGTAATGCAGTGGGATGTTGTAGTGACTTTGTGCCTGAGGATTACATTCTCAATTTACTTCAGGTTTACTTTCAATGGAGCTATTGATTTTCTTTAACAAAAATACATGCCCCGTATGTTTTGTTATGGGATGCCTCTGTATATTAGAAGTAAAATGTGTACAGATGAAGGTATGAGGTGGTTCATTTGTTGGCTGTAAGTATACATACATACATACATACATACATACATACATACATACATACATACATACATACATACATACATACATACA
>JANTCA010044046.1:0-19052 GCA_024741275.1 Chironex yamaguchii
ACTCTGAGGAGTGTCAGACGAAAAAAGCTTTTAAGTATGATTTTAGCGCAATGTCGCAAATTTTCAAGGCGATTTTGTTACATTTTATGTCCGTGTGTTCCTCGTCTCACGTAACAGATTTACAAATTTACATAACGCAACGCATTTTGTTCCGTTTGACACAAGAAACAAACATCGTTTGAGCAAAGGGTTAAGACCATAACGAAATCATAGTTGTTTTGAACCAGGTAACCCTAATTTATGTGTCGAGCGAACAGCATGCTCATCGGCTCCATTAAAGACAAAAAACAGCTTGAATCGATCGATTCCTTTTTTATTGCATGATGTTAACTTTATTTCCGCAGTTCTTGTCAACCTTAGACGTAAGAGCTGGGGACAGTGTCCCTTTTGCAAGGATGCATTTGTAAATCTGCATCACTTTTGCTTACTCCCCACCACCCTACACATCTGACCTTTTTTTAAGTTAAAATATTTACCCATGCTTCACATGTATGAAAAATATTGAGAACTAAACTGATCTTAGGGCGCACAGTTCTTATGTCGATCAGATGGTATTATTGAAGTGAGTTCATAGGCACTGTTAAGAACATCTTTTGCTACAATGGCATTTTGTCCATTGAAGGCAACCTAACTTGTTCAGTTTGGAAACTATAGTATTAACTTAAAAATACTGAGTTACAAACTTCACACAAGTACACTTTGCCTCCTTCATAACTGTGGAGAATGAACAAGCTCCTTGTCTAAAGAAGTAGTAGCGATATCCCAGTGAAACAAACCGTAAATTCTCTAGTTAAACTACTTTTTCAACATTGAAATTGTCCAAAATGTTGTCATATAAGTATACTGTTTATTGCATCCAATTTCTAAAGGCAAGGTTTTATGTTTGATTTTGTCTCTTAATTAAATCAGCTTGATTTCTACTGAGCAACAATGATTGGGTTCTCTTGATTATTTGACAATTTTTGGCTGATTTTTTGACGTCATCAGTATTATGACGCTCATTACAGTTTAGTTGTGTTATCATTTCTAAAATAACCAGAATATGACTACATGAAATCACAACTTCTGCAGTTGCGTTGCTTTACTCAAATCAACTATAATTCACCTACCTTACTAACTTTATTATGAGATCACTTTTTTGCTATTTTTCTCCTTCACGTTTCTGCAATGCATTACGCTCAAGAAGATGTATGAACTACCTCGCTTATCATTAGCATAAGTATACGAAAGGCAAGCAGAAGAGATGTTAAACGCTTTTGAATATTCGCTTTGAATGTAGTTTACATTTTTCTACCCCGCATATCATTAGCATAAGTACACGAAAGACAAGCAGAAAAGATGTTTAACGATTTCGAATGTTCGATTTGAATGTAATTTGCATTTTTCTACCTCGCATATCATTAGCATAAGTACACGAAAGACAAGCAGAAAAGATGTTTAACGATTTCGAATGTTCGATTTGAATGTAATTTGCATTTTTCTACCCCGCAAATCATTAGCATAAGTACACGAAAGACAAGCAGAAGAGATGTTTAACGCTTTTGAATTTTCGATTTGAATGTAATTTGCATTTTTCTACCTGAATTCAAACGCTCTATGGACATTTACTGGTGTGAAATATTATCATGAATTTGTGCAAGGTGTCATGTTTCTGTACAGTTCTTCCAGTTTTTTATGGTTGAGGCACAGATGCTTTGATATCAGAGAAATCAGTTAATCTGATACCTATTCATTGTTTTTCTATCTTGGTAATAAGAAACCAGCAGCATGGTATGTGTATACCACCGAATGAATTAATTATTGAAGCCTGAGAGCTTTTTGAACAACGAAGTAAACTGCAAGTCAAACTTTCGATGAGGTCTTAAGCCTTGGATCAACTAATTTCATGTCATTCTGTTTGATGCATCGGCAGCTGCAATCCTGGGATTAAATCTAGTTTGTCAACTGTCACATATGATCCTTTTTCATTGCTATATTGGGAAAGGAATGTAGATAGAGAATTAAAACGAAATAAGACCCCTAAAAGTAAAGCCTTCCAATTTCTTATTTTGAGAAGCAAGCAAGTACATGAAGTAAACGAAGTAAGTGATGTAAATGAAGTAGATGAAGTAAATCAAATACTTTCTTACGTTGTCTTCTTTGCAAAACTACCAAGAAAATATTCTAATTGAATTTCTGTCTTTCACTTAGAAATTCACATCAGAAAAGGTGAAGTAACAGTTGGTTGGGGACGGCTACGCGTGCTAGGCCAACCATACCTTTGCTGCGCATGACCTCTTTTAGACGAATTTCTAGGCACACGGTAAACCCCGCAAGAGTGTCGACTTTTAGATGCTCTAATCCGAGCTTTTGCTTGCTGGCTTTTTTAAGAGAAGGCAGATGTCGTTAAAAGAAAAATGTTTCGTGTTAGACAATATTTATAAAACGTCATGTTGAATTTTTCACTTTTAAAGTCTGAAAAGAAAAGAAACTAGATAATAATTTCCTTAAATATCATTATCGTTATTATTATTATTATTATTATTATTATTATTATTAATATCATTATTACTATTATTATTTGTCAACCAAGCAGTTCGTTAAGACATGTTTTACGTAAAATATTTTTTCATAACCATAGAAAAGTTGAACGTAGTTGTTTTCAAGTTTACTATCTGTATTAAATTTTGTTTACCATGTCTGGGATATTTTGAAAGTATATTTATGCAAAGAAAATGCCATGAGCCACAACAGTCTAGCAAGCAAAATTTCACCAAACCCTAATGATAAATTAATTAACTTGTTGATTCAGTTGACTTTGCCTCAGTTTACACAATCGAAATAAGGAAGACACATCTCAGACTACCGCTTGAGCAATTTGCCTCAGTTTACACAATCGAAATAAGCTACGTTGTCTTGTATACACTTAGTTTCAAGCGAATAACCACATGTAAAAGAACGATTTTGATAATGATTCATTACTATCGATTGTTCCATGTCCTTCATAAACCAAAGAGTTCACAGCCTGAAGCACTGAATTTGCAATCAAACACCTAAAAATGGCCCTTTGGCCATGAGCTAAGAAATAAATCGCTTTATCAACCATAAACGTATGCCCAAAAGACCAAGGTAAGTTATCTTGATTTTATTGATTTGATCTTCCATGCTGATTTAAGCTTTATTTTTTAGGTTTTGATTTCGGACTGAGTAAAACTGTATCAAATGTGCTCTGCACTCATGACTTTCAACAGCAATTATGATGGTTGATTGATGCATCTTCGCTCCTTTCCGTAGTCTCAGGTGACTCGACCTCTATCTGTCTTACCAAACAATCGCCCATCCTGTCTGAGGTGTGTTATCTTTCTTTCTTGTAAGGTCAATGGCCTTTTTGCAACTACATCCTGATTGCAGGCTGGCTAAGAGAAGCTAAGACAGATATAAAACACAACTTTGTACCCCTAGGGAACACAAGAGAGTCCAACTATGAATGCAGCACGTATCTTTGAAAACAAGGAAACCCCTAAAATCATTGTTGCTGTGAAGAAAAAAAGTAACTTGTCTTTTTATGAACTAGGCAACTAATAATTAGAAATTTTCATAGTTACAAGTGGAAATATTTTTATTCATTATATATTCTAGAGTTGTGTTCAAATAAGTTTTGCACCATCAACGAATGCTGTTGTGTACGTTTGGAGAAAAACTTTGAAGACATTAAATAGCTCCTTACAGAGAAACACTGAATATGCTCCTAGTTGTCATATGGAATATTCTTGATAAAAAAGTGTGATGTGGTTCCTGTCAATTGAACTATGACAAATCAGTTTTGTATTCTACTGATGTTTTTTTAAAATTCAAATTAAAGAAGTGCAAGTCTCAAGCTAACGTATTGTCACCTTCCTATTGACAGCATTTACCACCCTAACAGAGGAAATAAGTTAAATCTTTTTTGACTTGTATAACAGCTGCCCTTGGGCACAAAAATTGTTATTTTTTGCTTTCATGCTTTTTATATCACATTTTAATTCACACACATTAATTTATCTCTTTCACTCTGTCTCTCTTTGTCTTTTTATGCCTTACCCGTTTAGGCACAGGCGAATACGATTTCTATGCTTGCCTCTATTTAATGAAGTGTATTATAATACTTATTGTTGGTGCCTACTGTTTATCTATGTGCTTCAGAATTCCAATGGGAGTGTCTTCGTTAGCCTGTAATTCATCTACCATCTACTGTTATCTAGACTTATGTAACAGTGTCAATAACATCTGATATACACATTCCTGTACGTAGAAGTAGCTGGACGGGTAGTACATTTCTGTTTTCATGTAATCCAATCCTTCTTTTTGTCTATGGTGACGATTGAAACTTTTGTCACGACTTTTGTCACCAAGTTATTTATGCTTACGCATATCTCACAATGTCTTCTAAATTCTGACTTTCACCCTAGCCTCTTAAAAGGCGAACTATTCGGCTGCCTTTTCGACTCGTAAATTACGTGGTTTTCTTGTAGGATTAAACCACTGCTCATACTCTATTGTCAGTCTACAAATCATATGATTCACTTAATCCTAAAGCGAATCTGATATTCATGACTTGAACTCAAAGACTTTTCACTCCAAACAAGCCTCGTGTACACACTGGATTCTGTTAGCGTAAAAGAACCGTAAAATACAGGGTTGAACTTTATATCGTATTCTCAAAGTATCTTATTACCGTAAACCCTTGATTATTACAAAACGTGCTTCACCCTATCCAGCTAATGAAAATAATGTTTTCACATGACGAACATAACTTACGTAAGTATAAGCATAGGTAAAAGATCCCTCAGGCGTCTAACGTTTTGAATGACACAGGAAAATGAGCAGCATGAAAAACTTGTACCAAGATTATCTGTTAAGAATGTCTTTTTCATTGTCATTTGTCATTGTCATTTGTCATTGTCATACGTCAGTAAACAGTTACATATATTACTTCTCAGCTAACGATTAAGTATTAAATAGGATGTTCTTTGTCGCAAAATTTCAGAGAGTTTCTGAGTAGGATAGTTTAACTCGTAGATGTAGAAAAATTGACTATGCATAATAAAACAACAAACTATGAGGTTTCCGAAGCCTCTTAATATAAAGTTCCTCAAAGGTCTGTAGCAGTTAGATTTTTCTTAAAGAAAAAGTAAGTAGGAGTACACTCCTGAGAATGAGTGTTTGGACATCTTCTTACGACATCAATGTCATAATTACCATAATCAGTACCAGAGCAGCTACTTCATGATCTTTTAGCAAAAGTTGTTATTGATTTTCTTGCTCTTGCAGTGGGTTACAACGACATGTTTCAAAACTCCCTTTGAAATTTCCTTACGTCAATATTACGTCCTTAGAATTCAGGTTTTATCGAGGGAATAGAGGGCATGTATTTGACCAGTGTTCATTTAACTTTTTGACTTTTGAGGGGGGGTGTTTACTGGAGGGAAGCGTTTACTGGAGATAGGCGTTTAAAAGAAGGGGGCGTTCATTTCAAAAATTAAAAAATCTCTTTCATCATGTTAAACACAAGTACTGTGGGAAGGGGCATTTATTAGAGGGAGGCGTTTAAAGAGGGAGGCGTCTATTTCATATTTTCTACTTTTAAGGGGTGTTAATTAAAGGGAGGCGTTTAAAAGAAGGGGGCGTTCATTGGGGGGATGTACGGTATGTCACAAAACTTTGAATGATTTGGTGATAAGAGATCAGTTGAAGACTCTTACTTTAGTAGTAGTTTCTGCAAATATACTACATATTTCTTCATCCAAAACTGTGATCAGATCAATTCCAAAATGCACGACCTTACATGTATCATCATCCATTATTTGCAACAATCGACGAACTGTTTCATCTCACTGTTGATTAATTTTTTTACGGCTTAAGTGACCAAAGTAACGAGTATGTAAAAGTCTCTGTAGTCAAGGACCATCATGTTTCTCCCTAGCATCCTTTGCTTTTACAGCACTGGTATAAGCATTTTACTACTTAATAATAGTCACTGGTCCTCGTACATTGTTTATCATTGCATTGACACTGAGATTGAAATTATTGACGCTAACAGTTAACACATAGAATTGAACGACTTCAATAAACTAAACAAAGCTTCTGCAAGCCACCTTTCACTACACTTCACGACACTTGTCCTTCGTTATTCGGCAACACTTTCACTCTCTTATTAGAAAAATTACCGACCCATGACCAGTGATTCATTTGATTTTTTGACCAAACAATGAATGAGTAGATAATTTAAGAATACAATAGCCTACAAATGAGGAAATGAATAGAAAATTGATATCTTTTTTAATACTGTCTATATAGGCCTCACAGTAAACTAGCATATGTCTGTACTCGCCACAGCTGGAAACACTTCAACTATTTTCTCAATGCTCATGTTTCTAATTTATTCGAATTATACGATTTCTCGTAATCTTGTTTCTAATTGGACACATGGTGTCTCTTTGCCAATAAATTTTGCAGACTTTCAAAACATGTTTTAGAAAGCAGCTCCCTCTTGCCCTTTACCAACTAAGTGGGTGCTTCCAGTGTAATAGGTTAAGCTCATATATCTTGTTAAGATAAGTACCCTGGCCACACATCCGAAAGGTTAATTTATAATAGTGCAACATATTCAAGGACACAGGCACAGGCTAATAAATTTCAGATCTTGTTAGCTTTATTCTACGCATAAAGAACTTGAAGGTAACATCTAATGAAAAGCCAATCCTGTGTTGCGGAGTACGTTGACGACATATCTGTTTCTCGTTGCACCTAAAAGAATTGTGTCTACAAATGGATTATGTTTGCGTTTAGAGCCATTTATCTTTATGGGATGAATACTATGACCACAAATCTCGTCAAAGAACCCAATACCAGATGCATACGGAATAATAGTTTCGGTATTGTAGCAGAGTCCAGATGTAAGATGGATAGCTCTCAACACAATTTAGATACAGTACTACTGTGATAGCAAGGAACAAAGAGATTAAGTGCAATAATTCAGCCGTCTTGATTTCTGTCAAAAGATATGATGAAAAAAAGAGAAGATTAATTATGTGTTATTTGATTAAGATAATTCCTTCAAGGCATGCCTTTAACCCACTTGCCTCACCTGATAAACACATGCAAGTAAAAAGAAAATCCACTATAGAATGTAATGCAATTTATAAAATGCATGTCAATAGAGTGTAATGCACTACATATACATATATCTATATATATATATTACTCACAAGTGGAGCATTACCACAATAGGAGGGGAGCCGACTGGGCTCGAACTTGCAACCCTTAGCCTCAAAGCCAACAATCAATTTTCCGTGCCATCAAGGCACAAAGATTTGGTGAAGGACTTTTACTACAATGCCACAAAATAGGAATATAATGCATCGGAATATATATTATATTGCATCACAATTCTAGATACTAATTTGCATTGGGCTACATTACGTAATCAATCTATTCTAGATATAGTAAAATATACCTCATTTTTGTCCATTGAAGTACCGAAGAACTATTTTTACTACCTGTGTCTCCGACTGCATTAGTCATTTATCCTTTCTTCTTATTGTCTTGTAGTGACGCAATCATCAAATCATGACCTCTCAAATTGACCTCTGAGAAACAACGTCCCGGTAGCTCAGTTGTCAGAGCATCTGCCCGGTAAGCAGAAGGTCGCAGGTTTGGCTCCAACCCTGTACGTACGATTTGTCTCTCAGGAAAACAACAAACTAACACTCATTTCAGTAGCATTCAAACGGTCATAACTGCAGGGTCACTATTTAGTCTTTTTACATTATAGCTACTTTCCTTTAATTGTACACTTCGCTTCCCTGTGCAGACTTACAAAGCCACAACAGCATCAACTAAAGTGAACCCTGGAAACAAAAATGGCGCTTGATCAGACTCAAAAAAATATATTTCCAGCTCATGGTTTGCTACCGAAACGTGAAATTGGAGCTGAACGATTCCTAACTAAGTATCCTAGTTATGATGGACGAGGTATTCTCATTGCAATATTTGATTCAGGCGTTGACCCTGGGGCTCCAGGGCTTCAGGTAAAGTTTCTCGTTTTTGTGCATCTGCAAGTAAAGATGAGTGTTATTATTGAGTCAGAATTTAAGAAGCATAACTGTTAAGACACAATACGCAGTGCCTAATGTAGCTTACATATTTATCAACTCGCTTTTACAAACACATTTGTGGTAAATTAATTTTATTGTCGACTGTAGAGGATTAGAGCAGCTTGCCAAGTCCTACTTCGTGTTAGCTTCCATCCGCCTGTATAACCGGTTCGAAGTGTTTTAAGTATAATTAACAGCACTCTTTGATGATAAATGCGCCTCTTCTTTTTTCAAGGTGATTAGGGACGTTTTGTAAAACTTCCACCCCTTTGAGTTCTGATTTTTTTCATCACTTGCCTTGCTTCTAGCCCGTATTTCGTACCGTAACGTTGTACTCCTCCCGCTCCGTCGCGTCCGCGTTTACGTCTTTGTGATTTTGATATTTTGGGACATTGGAATGAGATCTAAAGTGTTTCCTATCCTTGTATAATTGCAAACTGAAAGTCTTGGTAAGTTGAAATGATTAGCTCAAATGGTCACATATTTCTGCCCCGTGCCCCGGCACCCTCTAACAATACATGGTCCTCGATGCCTTAGAGTCTATCGTATTATCTTGAGGTGTTTCCTGCTTTTGGTAGGAGTAAACTGCTTAATTTAGTTGAGTGATACCATACCTTGTTGGAAGTTACAGTAGTATTTTTTTTCATTGTGTGTCCTCTATCCATAATCTGTTATTGATGTATTTTATTCAAGGGCTTAGGCTGCCTCATCAAAAGTAACAACCACTCATTTTGTAAGATAAACTTTATTTATATTTCTTGTGAACCTTGCAAGGCAAGCTTGATTTGTATGACCTCGATAGTGGCATAGGCATAATTTGCAGATATCCTTACTCTTGCTATTGTTTATTTAATTACTATTATTATTTTTATTATTTTATTGTTTATTGTTTATTTAATTTGTTTAATTACTGTTACTATTGTTTATTTTACCAGAAACTTCCAGATGGCAGTCGTAAAATATTGGATTTAATTGATTGCTCAAGTAGTGGAGATGTTGACATGTCAGTGACTAGAACTCCTAAAGATGGTTATATTGAAGGACTTTCTGGTAAAATGCTTAAGGTAGACTGGAAATGAATTCATTGATTATATTGGTACACGTAATAAGCTGACTGATTACGATGTTTTCTTCTTCATTTTTTCATAACTTATGTGCAGATTATCACACTTTGCTTGATGCCAGTTTTTCCTATACAGCTCAAGTATAACTCAAAAATGATAGTTTTGAAGGGTTAGTCTCAGATGATGACTTCATAGTGTTGGTGTCCACTAGAAACTTGTGCTTATTCATTGCTCACAATTACCCTGACCATATAAGTGCTCACCCAGCTCCAACCCAAAAAATTGGCTCCCTGACCAAACACTAGGTGAAGGAATCTTGGTTTTATCTGCTTGAAGTTTAGCTAATATCAATGAAGGTTCAGTTTTGCAATACAGATGTTTTACAGGCCTGTTATGTGGGCATTATTTTGCTGGATAGAGCAAGTTATATGCCCACCAAGGATGAATAGCATATTTCCTCTTTGCCAGAGACCTTTTATAATGTTAAGCACGAGATGAACAGTGTAATCATCAAGAACAGTAATGGCAAATTCTTTGAGTGAATGGGTTGTATCTGCATATTAGTTGGTAGTAGTTTTCAACATATGTTCCAGTCTATTTGACCTAGTCTCTGACCTTTAATATTTTAGACCATTTAGAGTATTTACTTTTGTCCTGGTTCCTTTACCCTTAAGCATAAATTAGGGTAACAACTTGATGGCAGGATATGCAGAAACCTGGGTAAAAGCAGCCACCATTTAAAGTTAATTTAAAACTGGACACTACTAACACTAGAATTCACAAGCTTAATATGCTTTTTCATACTGTTTTTTCAATTTGAATTTTGAAGACAAATATTTACAATCAGCATTAGCTATGAATGGGTTTCATAATTCAGTTTGACTGTGAACAAAAGGAAAAACTTGGTTTCTCATGTTTTTTAATACTTGATTGAATTATTTGAGGCTCAAAAATAATAACTGGGATTCTGGAAAAAGGATGTCCTTGCTGGATTTTTTGGTAACAAATTGGTAAGTGCGGGATTTGTTTATTTGGGACTCTAGACCATATGATACTTTGGGTGGTGAATGGGAGTCGAAGGGAGTGTTGTTTCTAGGGTGTTTCCTCTTGGAGAAAATTTAGGTTTGAGTAGGTTGTATGAAGCCTTTGCCAGAGGTGTTATGGTGCATGGAAATGAGACAACGGGAAGAATGATCTTTTTGAGTTTGAAGCAAATGACATGAGATTGGTTTGGTGGATGTGTTACAGCATCCTGAGAGAAAGAAAAAGTTCAGATGAGTTAAGAGGCAAAGTATTCATAACATCAAAGGTGTAATGTAAATCAGAGAGAATGGAGTAGGATAATTGGGTAAAACGTCATGGAAAATTATAGTTCATAGAGTAAAGGTCAGAGATAGACTGAGAAAGACTCAGCAGATGTTAAAAGGACAGATTTGCTGCAAATGAATGAGCTACACCAAACACAGTCGAGATCAGATTGGAATACAGGCATTAATGTACATTAAAACCAGGTCTTTGCATACATAAATTGTCACCAGGTCAGTAAATTGCCCACATTTATAAACTTAGAAGAACGATTGCCCCTCAAAGAATTTTTTATTGCAGACAGCCTCCAAGGTATTACTGTAATGGCCTCCAAGATATTACTGTATCACACTGGCCTGACCACACTTGCTGAATGTATGGTTCCAAGATGCGGAAATTTGATCCTTGAAACAAACATGATGATACAGACTTAGCGATGGTAGACCAAGCAATTAATGAACTCTGCGATAATACTGACTAAACAATTGATGAACTGTCCACTTTGGCAAAAAAAAGTGTCAAAAAAGTTTTGTGGAAGCTTTTTTTTGGTGACCAGCCAATTATCATTATGACTTCTGTCTTTGTCTAAAATGGATGGCTATAAATCAGATAGTTTAAAAACTAAAGAAACAAAATGGTAACCAAACACATTTTTGTGAGGGTGGTCAGGAGCCCTCGCAAATCATTCGGCGAGGGCGAGGATGATCGCCTGTGTCAAACAAAAAGGCCTGGTTAAGACCCATCATAACATGGGAAATGGATGTTTAACTGAAGAAGTTAGATTATATCCAATATAATTTTCAACTTGAATTTAATCAAAGGACACAACTTTCTCCTTTTGATCAACTCATGGGTTTGTCACTTTCATTTGTAGTACTATGAAGTCAATTGCCAAAAGGAGTTTAAAGATGTTGGGACTCAGCACACAATTCATTGCACTGAAGCATCGTTCAGTTGTGGCATTACCAACATAGAGAATATTTGAAATTTGATCATTCTTTCCAAATCATTGTACACATTCATTTCCTTATCATTTCGAGCTTTAATGGCAATCACTGCTCATTCATGGATCATTTTTAGCATCCAAATACTGATGCTTAAGTTGTTAAATCAGAAAACCAAGTCAGTACCAAAGTTTCAAAAGCATTCACCAGAACTTCACAAACAGTGAAGAAAAAGAAGGAAACAGTGAAATGCTAAAATTAAAGAGCTCTCTTATATCAAGAATGCCAGACAAATCTTAGAAGAACCATGAGAGAACACAGTTTCCATTGTAATGACTGCTGCCCTATAGGAATGCTTTTTTCATCCAAAGATGGTACAAAAAGAAGGATATAAGGAGAAACTCCAGTTTACAGGGTACTGCTTAGAACTGTGTCACCATATGGATTTCTAAATCCAAGTATTAAAGTCAAAGAGCTGAAGAACACGGGAAATCCATTAATATTGATTATTTTTCAAAGACAAGGACACCAGAGAATGTAAAACACAGGAACTGATTTACCTCCTACGACTTACTTATCATAAAAATTTCATTTTTAACGATCTTAATTGAAAACAACTGGTAGTACTTGAAAAGGAAAAGCAACAAGAGATTCCCAATCTTGCCCATTCTGAGCTCTGTTATTGGTTGTCATGTGATGGAAACATGGAATGGTTGTACCATTTCCTGTCTGACAGCCTTACAAGCTCAGAAGCAGCTCAGGGAAGCTCAAAACTAACAATTTGGTTATGAGACTAAGGTTAAGACATGCACTGGGTAAGCTGTCAAATATCTAGGTCTATAGTTGCATTGAAATCCTGGCTACATAGTGAAGTTGGTTGTCCAGGGAGACACCATACCTCAGAGCTTACACTTCATGTCCTACATTTGTTGTGTATGCATAACTTTAAAATGCTATGTGAAGAGATTTCTAGTTGTCTATTAGATATAGACAAACGTAGGAATTTTCAAGCACTATCATCAAATATTGTGATGCATTAGTTTTTTAATTTTTATGTACTGTTACCTTGATGTATTGTAATTATAAGCAAAGATTGATGATTACTAGATTATTCTTGGATTTTGTTATGTTAATTATTGGGGACTAGCATCACCAAACTCTGCCACCAGCTGATATATATGTAAATATAGTTTACAGTGTTAAAATTGACTTTGGAGTTAAATCAATTTGAATCAAGTTGTACACATTTTGTTTTAGGTTGACCTTGTCCATCATCACCAGTAGTTGTTAGATAATGTCCACCACACTCTGTAACGTACACACATCACCAAGAGGTAAACGTGGGAAAATGTAATTAATAAATTAGTACAAATTAATAAATAAGTCACTAGACTAAAGGGGTTTTTATTAAAGTCAAACCTTGTTTGTATACTAGATCCCAGAGCACTGGCAAAACCCATCTTCGACATACCATGTTGGGCTAAAGAGTGGTTATTCACTTTTTCCAGGAAAGCTCAAGGAAAGAATTCAGGTATGATACAAGCAAATACTTTTCTTGTATATTTCAGTACTTCGTCACACTTTTGCTTTTGTCATTATATACTGGTATTAGTATCTCTTTACATTATTTCACTAAAAATAACCTACTTGTTAACAACATCAGGAAAGTTCAACCTTACTTATGCTGAGATTAAATGTAGTAAGTACCTGATATCATCACATCCAATGCTATTATATGTCATTTAAACATTAAACAAAGCTACAGAAGTTTCTTAATTCCTGTAACTATTTCATGTGTTTATTAATTTAAATTTAGTTATTTAAGTTTACTATATGTTGAGAATGTCCCATGTACTCATTTTGCATACAGTTTGCTTTATGAAATATGCTTCATCCTATATGATCAACTCTTATTAGGGTACTACACTTTTTGTTGATATTAATTTCATAACCACGTATGCTTTACTTTATTTCTAACTAGTCAGTGCCTCTGACTCGAATCATTACTTGATTACAATTTTGTCACTTATTTTATCTTAGCTCTGTTACAAAAGTCCTGGTTACATTTTAGGCATGGCAGCCTATAGGTCTTTCTTGTTGCATTTTTTTAAGTTCCACACAATACTTTGGGTTACTACCTAGAACAAAACAGTTATAGGTGTTTGATGTTGTATTTCCAGGAATTATATTTGTCTTCAGAATCATTCAGACCAGGACAAATTAAATTAAATGTATGTTAATATTGTAGAAGGAAAGGAAGCAGAAGTTTTGGGATGTTGAACAAAGTAATTTGCATGCTCAAGCAGCACGAGACCTTGTTGAGTTTGAGAAAAAAAGTCCAGACTTAAATGACAAGGTAAGAGTATTAAATATCCAATGCAAATATGCACATTATGAAGACAATTGTTTCATAGTGAACCTAAATACTAGTGGCTGGGAAAATTATTTGGTTTTGTAATGCTAGGTTGTCATTCTACTGATTCAAAATGATTCCTAAACTTTTATCATAACATAGTTGATAAAAATGGTGACTGTTTCACAAAACATGCTTTTGTGTTATAATGTGGACATGTTAGCTATCCTTGCTTATTAAAAATGTGATTGTGAGCTGTTTTTTGACAAGGGTGGAATACCATGGAGTAAATTGCATTAGATGTACATATTCTGCCTCAAGTGTATTTGCCAAGTAGAGTAGATACTGTAAATCTTTGAATAAGCCCCTACCTTCTAGTAAGTCCCGCTCAAGGAAGTTTCCGCCAAAAGTTCATTTTTCCAAATAAGCCCCCTTCAAATAAGCCTCCATGGAGCCTTATTTAAGGAGGATGATTTGCAGCATATTAGCTTATTTCAAATAAGCCCCTTCCCTACATGGTAATTATTCATGCTGATAACAACGATACATACACCTATATTCCATCTTTGACTGGTAACAATAAAGCAAAACAAAATCTGAGTTTTGTTTACCTGCTTTTCATGATAACTAAATTATACCTTTTGTTAGATGTTCATAGCAGAATTTAAGAAGACTGAATAGACAGAGCTTTTATTTCTCATCATTATTGCCTGCAGAAAGTATCATAAAGCCATGTATAAAAAAGTCATTTCTAAATTGCATATTAACAACAGCCATTGATGGAAATGACAAAATAATTCTTTTAAGGAAGGCCAGCCTTGTTACAAAGGCAAAGCTATGCTTGCAGAGCAAATCAAGCTTATGAGAGACTAGTTAGAAAGAGATCCATTAGTGATATTGGTTAAGTGCAAGATGTTAATATTGTTGCTTATGTAATCCATTGTTATCCATGATATTCCATGCAAGTTTCAAATTTTACTAAACATGGTTTTGGTCACTATTTGTATATTTAAGCTTGCTAATTTTTTTCATTGTTTTTATTTCACAGAGTATTAAACTCAAATATGAAAATTTAAAGGCTACATGTGAAGTTTTACAGACTTTTAATAAGAAATACAAGGATCCTGGTCCAGTGTATGACTGTGTAACATTCCATGATGGAAAAACCTGGAGGTTAGAACTTAATGTGAATCTGTTTAGCAATTGTGGAGTTAAAATTGATTGTGTAGAATGCTCACAAGATGCCCTTTGAAGTAGCCACTTTCTTTAGTATAAAAGCAATAGTTGCTATATTAGATTTAAGTAACATTACTGTCAGAAACGCTAATTTTTACCTTGGATTATAAAACTAGACTACTTGAGATTTGATTTTGAGGTGATAGATTGTTCAATTAACCACAGTCTATTGGAGTATCATAAGCAATTTTTGTGTAAGGTAAAACAATAGATCAATGTATCTATTGTGAAACATAGTTTGTAGCATTTATGTATATAATTGTGTATCCCACCTTGAAAATTTGTGACATTGTGCTGAAAAATACTTAAAAGCTTTTTCTGAAAAAAAGGTTGCCATAGGTCTATGCTTTCCTTTCTGACCATTTGTACTCTGTAGAGTGTCAGACGAAAAAAACTTTTAAGTATGTTTTCAATGCAATGTCACAAATTTTCAAGGCGATTTTCAAGTTTTTTACCACAGATATATTGTTCAATTATGTATGCCTATTTCACCACCAAATTTGCATTATAAAGCCCAAAAGCTTTGGACACTAAAAAGTTCATGGCATACTTAGACCTTGTGTATAAAGTACAGTTAATTATTATTAATTATTATCTAAAAACAGAAAAGAAAAAAATTCAAATAGCAACACTTCATTCTACTAGGCCTTTTTCCTTGTTGGATTTTGTTGCAATGCAGTAACAAGGTAGATAATGAATAAACAGCACACAGTCATAATCCAATTTATTATATACTGTATTCATCAGCAGAGTATACTACTGCTTGGTCTATTATAACAAGAGTGAAACACATTGAAACATTATGCTGGAATATTGAGGTATTTAGGCTAAGCTGTTTGCAACTGTTTGCAAACTAACAAAAGATTGTTATGTATACTTTTTATAGGGTCTGCATTGATACAACTGAGAATGGTGAGCTAGAACATTGCAGCCTGTTATCATCCTTTAGAGAAAGTGGAGACTATGCAAGATTCAGTGACATAGGTAATTTTATTCACTTGTGTAAATAGATGTGTTAATTAACACATTTCATATATAAATAGCAATTTGATAAAGGGTATCCACCCGTTATAACTATGTTTAAATACTTGCCTGTAGAAATGATGGAATAATATTTTCCGCCTCATATTATGGATTACTTTGAACTTGTTGTAAATTACCACCAAACAGGTGTACAAAAATGGAATAGCTAAAACTATCATAATGTTTTATTGACACATTTAAGAACGAAATATCTCCAAATGCACAAACTTTGACTCGTATGGTTGCTGGTCTTCTCTGGGGTACATGGAGCAATGGATGCTGTATGATCTAATAGTATGTTGCCAAGAAAATATAAATTTCTTAATTCTGGTTTTATTGTAGTATGCTAAAAGTTGCTGTGACGTTGCTAGGATATTGTAGAAGGGATGGCAATGTGAATATTTAAAATTTCAAAGGCTTTAGTTATAACATAGAATATGGGCAAGAACCAGCTTCCAAAAACCCCAATTTCAAGACTGCAAAGTACTTTCCTATTTACTTTGTTAAGGTGGACGTCTTTTAAAATGTTGATATGTGCTTTGTGTAATAATAATACAAGCCAATATTTATATCGCATATTATGCCAGTTAAAATGACGGTAAAATTTGCTTGGAATATCTGTTTATGGTCATCCACTCACTTTAGTGCCTCCTTTCCTTTTTCACAGATATGTTAAATTACAGTGTCAATGTTTATAACGAAGGAAAAACTTTGTCCATTGTGACAAATTGCAGTAAGTATTACTATCGTTTGCACAGTTTCCTTTTAGCTGTTTATGGCATTGCCATGTTATCCAATTATGCAAAATGTTTGCTTTTGTATTTGAACTGATATTTACTTTAGTAAACGCGCTAATTGTTATGTAAATAAATTCATATGTGACGTCCAATTTTCTTAAAGCTCGGAAATTTATATGGATGTGGTAGCAAGAATGATGGCATATTGGCTTTCTTTGTTAAAGTATTTAATTTTTTGAATTACAAATTTTGATCTAATTTGTACTGATGTTATCTCAGGTTCCCATGGGACGCATGTTGCCAGCATTGCCAGTGCATACTTTGAAAATGATACAGAGCTCAACGGAATTGCGCCAGGTGCACAGGTTTGTAAACTTGCCTTTCCTTTTTTGCCGTTCTGCGTCTTTTCGTGTTATCTGTTTGTCTCTTTAGTACTGGCTGTTTGTAATGTATGCCAAGCATGCGCAAACCAGTTTTGACGAAAACCGACAAACGATGGTCGACACTGTGAAACGGAATGCGAGAATTGTATTTCCGCGAATTTTCGACCTAAATGGCCTTAGTCACGCTTCAAAAGAGCGGTGAGGTTACGAGTTTAAACTTTCTGGTTTCCGGTTTATATCATAGACCCGTGGCGCTACATTTTTGTAAATCAGTGTGAAGTGGATTAAAACTAGACAATATGTGTTGTACGGATATCAATACAAGTGATACCTAGGCCCCCTAAATTGTAGAGAACTATCATTTACAACGTATGTCAGTTGTGGGGAACAAAGATGATACTTGCAAGAGAAAACGTCAATAATTCCCATCCAGTCTTCATATATGCATCGTCAGAAATGTACACTTCAGTATACAGATAGCTTATCCCCTGTACCGATAGACATCGTATACATACAAAAGTAGGTCTATCGTTCAATTAACGTTCCATTCAAATAGAGATCGCACATATTCATCGCCTTAGAGAGCAGAGCAGAGGCTAAGCACCATGTAGAGTGGATATAAACGAGTCAGTCAAGTATAGGGAAATGGTGTTACACACTGATCCTGTTGGGATTCACACTGGAAACCTTCAGGTCACCGTGCAGTAGACTACTCTACTTATTTGTTGCTCCATATCTTAATCGGTAGAATATCTACCTATTAAGCAGCAGGGCTCAAGTTGAAGCCTAAGTAGATTCATTGCACCTTTCCTCTTTCTTTCATTGATTACTAGTGTATTAGAATGGCCTCGCCTATTCGTTCCCTGCAACCATAAGTTAGTAGTCTCGGAAAGCAAAAGGGTTTGATCTGCTCCAATTATACATGTAGCTCATGTACTCACGGTTTGTAACAAATCTAAGATGTACGCGCCTCTTACATTGCTTTGTGTAGAGGTCAGGTCATTCGTTTGTCCAGTTGTGATATTTTACTATCGTCAATGAGGTAGCTTTGAAAATCCCTCTCTGGGACTCTGGACAATACATTGTACTTTGCTGTTGTGTTTGAACTGACCCGCACTGTTGATAGCCTTGTTTTATGAGTGGCCTTTTATGATTACCTGTTTTGGATTCAGATGTTAGGCACTTGAGTGTGCGTCGTAATTCAAAACACAAACTAATTAAGGACAGTTGAAGTTACCTGTCTAGGTAGCCACCATAAAGTATGTAAATATTTGACCATTATCATTTAACAGCATTCGCGGGCACTCAGTATAATATACAGTAAAGTTTGTGAGCTTCGAAGCTTCGAACCCGAGTCTCTCGGCTTCAAATCTGACGCTTTCCTACTGAGCTAGACAGCGTCTTTTTTATTTGCTACTGTTTTCAAGCCTTATACATGAATGCCTTTATCATTTGTAGATTATTTCAATGAAAATAGGTGATACGAAATTGGACTCAATGGAAACGGGAACTTCATTAATGCGAGCAGTAAGTCTGTCACTACAGTATCTAGAACAATCTCCTAATTCCCGTCAGGGGTCGAAATCATCGCCGGTCATCGGTAATGACCGGCCACCTTTTAACAATGACCAGCTCTAAAGTTTGGCAACTTCAGTAAATTGACACAGTGCTTTTTATATTGTATATATTTGTCAAGAGTGGGCATTGCCACAATAGCTGCACTAAGTGGGAGCCGACCAGGTTCAACCTTGCAACCCTCAGACTCAAAAGTCAACACTCAAACCTCCGTGCCATCACGGCACAAAGGTTTGTTGACGGACATTCAAAGTCCTTGGTATTACGAGACGAAACCCAGCGGTGGGTAAGGGGAAATTCATTAATTTTTCTGTGTTT
>JANTCA010044057.1:0-19051 GCA_024741275.1 Chironex yamaguchii
AGGAAAGGGCCGACCCAAGACACGCTACTCAGACACTATGAGGAAGATTTGTGGAATTTCGATGGCGGATGCTGCGAGGATGGCTCAGGACCATGAGAAGTGGAGAAACATGGTGCAGAGGGCCACGGCGGGTCGAATACGACCAATCCGTTGATGATGATATGCATATTTCATCCTTTTTAGAACTAAAATTCCTTATAATTGTATTCAAATAAAATATGTTCATTCTTATATTTCAGTATGCATTGTAATTAACTTGTTAATGTTGAAAATATTATTTGAGTTTGTAATATAACAGAAACACATGATATTCAGTTTTACTTTTCAAAACATTTACTTTAAGGCATAGATGGTGGTCAGAAGTGTTGTAATAGAGGTTTGAAGAGTTTAAATCTGGAAAACGGAGATCTCAGCAACCATCATTTCTATTTCAGAACGAACTTCTGGCCAATCGAGCCACAACATATTGCAGATTTTGAGCTACTTAATTCAAGTTTAATCTGTAAACCTTGGCCCTCCCCACTTTCAAATTCGTGGCGTGGGCCCTGAAGTACAGTATATCCACATACTTCATTGCTCTGCTTAAGATCTTTTAGGATACTATACCTCAGAAAAGAGCATGAGGTATTTATACGTAGCGTGCCAACATCCTCTTATACCATCCAAAAACTGATCTTGAGGTTATCGGGGAGAAATATAAGAATATCGGCTAGATCACATCAATAATCTTAGTGTCAACTTATCCTGTGGTTCTTGTGACTACATTTAAATTGTCAATGATCGAAAGATTGTATTTGTTAGCAGAGAAACTTCACACAATACCACAGTTCATCCCGGAAAATTAACAACAAATCGCGAGTAAAGTTGAATTTTTCTCACAGCCAGTTAGCTGGAGACAAACTGAGTCTCGCAAAAACGAATGGCCTTGTCTGACCACATACGGGGCATCAAACGCCTTTCTCGTTTTATTCAGTTGTGACGTGGCGACAGTCATCAACTGATCAGTATGAGTCAAACATATTGCACAGAAAAAGAGTTGCCGGATGTGCACAAGATCAACCAAAGCGCAGATGTTCTCGCTCATTTAGGATAAACGTCTGATTTGAAGGAATAAAATGAAAATGATCAAACAAGACTTAAACACAAACAATCTAAAGATGCACTCCGTTTTGAGCCGCAATTTACATCGTGCTATCCTGAAGTTGCAATCAAATCTATTCAAGTTTACAATTTAAACCAGACAAGGGATCTGCCTTATCTGCTATGGTCAGACGTAACATGGCTAGGGACTGGCTCCTGTCAAATTTTACCCGGCTGATAACATCGCACACTGATTCGACCTGTTTGATGACGGGGAATTGAAAAACATTCTTGAAAACAAAATGAGTTTGTTACGATGGAACATATCCGTTGCAGTAACACAATTTCGTTATTTATTGAACATATAAAGAAGCATAAAATTTTATTACAAAGTAAAGAATGATGATCACAGCCTCGACAATAGGAAACTGCATCGTAAATGTCTTACAATCAAAGTAACAAATCACTCTAGACCAAATCAAAAGTTTGAAATTTTGTCACTTCATCACAAAAAACTATACATTATGTTCTCATTGCTGATTGAAAGTGAGTGTTTTTGACATGTTTTCACACAGTACAGCGGGTAAGAATATATTATTTAGGAAATCCCAATGTAGAACATTTGCAATATCAAACATAAAGTCAACATGTTCATTCTAAACACTTTAAGTCTATGTCTCCGAGTATCTATCTTTTGACATATTGTTGACAACAGCATAGAAAGTTCGATTTTTGACAGTCGATTCGTGAGATCTTTAACAAAAGAAAATTGCGTCTAAAATTGGCAAAAATACCTTAAACGTCAAACTATGGAACAGGGCAAGGTGAGAGCAAAGTTAAATTAAGACAAAAACTTACCTGATATATACGATAATACTGATGAGTACTAATCTTCAGTGCAGGGCAGTTGTGTAATACAGTTAGAAATATACAAGCATCTCTTCTGCTCTTTATAGGTATTTTAAGTGGCTAACCATGTACCCAAAGGCTAGATTCAAGTATGACCTAGGTTCACTCTCACGATCTGTGACCATCTGTCGTTATTCCTTACATCTGGAATTATATAGAGGTTTGCAGAATGCTGCAAATTCCGCGTTTGCAGGCCTGTCTAATGTGGGCATCAGTTGCCTGCAGGTTCTTACTTTTATTCGTCTCGATGTAGTCCTTCCAAACCTTCCAAGGCCATCTCCGTCTTTCCATTCGCTTCAACCCTATCTCCGTGCCAGACTCCATGATTTTCCTCACTGGTTTCCTTTGCAGTCTTCTAAAAATCCATTTCGTTCAGTCTTTACTTTACCGTTCACATTTTAGATATCTCTCCCTGTATTTTTTCATTGAGTAGGAAGTATTTTCTTCCCTGTGTTTTCAGAAGACTGAGAGGCACACACGCAAAGAATAGCTAGTATTTTCTTCAATAGCTGTTCCCTTTATAGCTCATCAGCGAGTAATCTGTCAACCGATTTCGACCCCTAAATCCTTGTATTGGTTTGGGAGTTGCAAGCGGGTAAGGAGTCCCAGGAACAGTTGACCAAGGTTTCAAAGATTTGAAGGCGTGTTCGGTTGAACTTAGTTCAGCGACTTTGTATGTGCTCACGCACATGCGCACACGTACGAGCGCACACACACACGGCTGATGTCGATCTCATGGTGTAAAGAAAGATACTTCTTGCTCGCCGATGTTATTAATCCTCTATTTGACCTATTTTACCTTAAAAAATTGTTAAAGGGCCAGATGGTAGTACTTTCAAGGACGTCAAGACAAAATTGAAACGTGGAAGCCAGGAGCCTCTGGTTCAAAGATTGGCGCCAAGATTGCCATTTCGAGGTTTTGCCATAAGAGAAACAGTGCAAGGGTTAAGGGCTCCCAATAAGAATAAACCTCTGATGCTGCCCAAAGCAAAATTGATGTCAAAATGGCAAATATCGTCTTGTTTGGGATTATGGACGTAAGTTGAAGTACTCAGTAAAGGCTTTCAATACTTAAATGTGCAACTATTAACCGGCTTTTTCTCTGGTTGACCATTAGCGCAGCATGTAACTTTCAATTCAAAGCACAAGGTGAAAACAAGTTACATCTAAACGACCCAAAATCTGACAACATCAATCAACGAAGTTTGCTAAGATGGTGGATAATACGTCAAAAAACCACCAGCGTTGTATCAAGAACAACGGCTTAGCCTAATGTCAATGTTGCTCAAAAATATGCACTTCCATCATAGATGGCCTAACATTGAGGATCGAAAAGCGCTGAACCTAATATAATTCAGGATGATGATTAAAGTCGCTAATTTTCCTTTCTGGTTACAGGCTTTAATCGGAGTAAATTAGCCTATATGTTGAGAGCTGGCTCCAAGTCACACCTGCTACCGATCAAAAATCTACAGATCGCCGCCTAATTCAGACATAAAATTATTTAAGTGTTTTACACTTCCTTAGCGTCTCAGTTGGAGACAGCTTGACTTCATACTGAATAAGAAAAAGCTACACATATAATCAAGGTCATCCGTGTCAAAGTATTAACATCGTTCACGTACTGCATTCCAAGTCTAAAGTGAAGATGATAGCTCCGTTACCGTATTTCAATGTCAAAGTTAACCTCAACCATGTGGCGTGTATTTCAGGATAAAAGAACCCAATGTGACATGACCACCAAATGACACCGCGGACATGACTTAGCATGTAAATTTAATTCGTATCAAGGAATAAACTGAAAATGCTGCGACAGGGAATCAGTTGGGCCTTATTAATCTTTAGCTCCTTCCGTATCTCTTGGGGCTCTGATGATACCTCGTTAAACAAAAGATTGGCAGCTATGAAAATGAAACTGTAAATTTGGAGAATACGATCAAATATAAGGCGTTTTGTTTCGGAAAATTGTTTCTATGTTCCACCATCTCTTTGTTAATTAATTTGGATTTCTACTTCACCATAAGAGGTTCGAAGAGGCTGATAACACCTGTCAATCGGCAAACAAGATGGTTTTAAAAGCAGACAAAGATCAAGGCCGAAATATGATCTGCGAAGATAACGGTTGAAAAGAGAGTCAAACGACTCCCTACCTAGGTAATTTCCTTTTGACAAATCTTTCACCCGATAAGCGTCCTCTGGTCTAATAGTTTAACAAAATTTACGCGCTCAAGCTGTTTTAGGCGATCAACACCCCTAGTGAGTTACAGCAAACGATCTTTTATATGATTATGGACGTGCAAGTCACCAGAATCAACAGACAGTTTTAAAAACATACCACTCGAAACACCACTCAAAATCACAGACGCTATTTGAATGCAAACAAACATTCAACAGGTCTCTGGTGATAAATTAACATTCCTCGTATTCTCAGTGCAGACATTACCCATTATAACCAACCACCCAGTCTTAGATATTATCAACCTTCACTGTGCTAACATTAATAAACGTAATCTACATTTTAACCTCTTCCTGGTATAAGAAAACATAAAATAAGGAAGACTAGGAAACTTGCAGCAATATATAAGGTACATACCTTGAACCGAGTGCTGTCAGGCAGACTGACATCAATCGCAGCGCACACAAGCCTGGCTTTGAAAAATATCAAGTACTTCACTACTGTTATTAGCGGGTTTTGAAACAAGAACTCTCCGTTATCAAAGCCAGCAAACATTAACGCATAAAGAAGAATATTTCCTCATTAAAGTTTAATGAGTTGACATCAATATTGACAAAATACATAATTGGAAACGCTGTTGAAAAAACGCAATTGTAAATTCATCAGACATTCTGATAGGTTGACTGAGAGGAAAATCTAATAAGCCGAGAGTTCCGATCTTCACAATTACATGTCTGTAGAATAAAGCGGTAAAATTTAATGAACAATCAGAAAAAGTTGCTCATTTTCCTAACTGAATTCTACCCAAGAACAGTTAAATAATGCTTTTATGATGGCTATAAAGATTACTGAAGGGGAAAGAGTTTATAACTTTCAATATTTGCGGAATAAGAAGTTAACAAGTCCAAAACAAAAGGAGATTTTTCGCTGCTCTCAGTTTCTCCATACTCTTCCTACGATACGAATATACCACAAAATGTTGCATAAAAAGGCATTACTGCATGCGATTGAAATTGGCACAATGCAGTTTTTTTGAAGAAAGAAATCACAATCTAAAGTAAGTTTCCAACCCCTTAAGATCATTTAATTACAATTACAATGACAAAGAAAATCTAGAAATAGAACGCTACATGGCATATATCCTCTGTATATACCGCGTTTCTAAATAACGTATTCAGCTGTAGTGCCGTGTATGCAAAGCAACGCTGCAAAGGCTAATGCGATATAAGCATCATCTTCTGAATGCATTAAACATACCAAAGAAATAAAGGTTATATCACAGGAATTTAAGCAATAAACTAGAATACCGTTTGTTTGGTGGATACAATTTGAAAGATATTCAACATTTGCCATCATTGCTCAGTTTAGAAACAGGACATTTGTACTGCCTTATAAATACACTCCACACAAGAGCCTCGAGGTTACTACATGAAATAAGGTGATCAGATCGATCATAAAACCAACGAAACGATCTACAGTCTGTCCAATGCAAAGCCTCTTTGTAAATACATCCGAGCTAGGCAATTTAAATGACTGGGACATGTCATTCGTCAACAAATATCTGATCCCAAGGGCACTAGTATACTACTGGATTTTCTTGTAGGCGGCAAACAAAAGTGGGGTCGTCCAAGGGGGGTTGTATAAGCAGCAGATGCCCTCAATCCTCACTTTGAAAGTATCACAGATGCATTCACACAGATGAGAAGAACAGAGTGCGCTCATTGATGCTATTTGCGAATGCTGAACATACTTTTGTGTCTATGACACATGTTTCCATTTTCTCGCAAATGAATTATTATTGTCATTATTATCTGCGCCTTGCTCTAACTCAAACGTAGTGAAAGCGTTAACGGGTTCGTAACATTCTATTCTATTTTCCCTTATCTCTTTATTATATATCCAATTTATAACTTTCTCTACATTACTATTGGCAATCAAGACATCAGTGTTAAAACACTGCCCTTTAACTGTATTGCAGTTGGTGGCTTGCAGTGGTTGTGGGCCTAGTTCCCTATAAATTCAAAGTCCTCTGAGCCCTCCTCCTCACGTTCTGAAGCAGCATACTTAAGACCCTACTCATAAACAAAGCTATGCTGGCTGTTTTCCAGTCAAAAAATGGCAGTAAACGTGCAATTGTGAGCTTTTACTCGCATAACTCTGATCAACACCTCTCGACGCCATTGTTTTCTCTCAGACTAAGTATTCCTATTACAGTACAATATTCATGTATAATCAAGAGGACACTGAACTTACAGTGTCTAGAGAGATGTTCATATTATGGTCAAAATCATTACTTCAATAAATGTTTTTTGTCCATAAAATCATTCGTTACAACAATGCTACATATGCAAGCCCCAAATAAGGCTCTACTGCTAAGATATGCGGTAATCTCTCCATGGGGCTGTGTTTACACTCCCTTTAACCCAAAAAACTTTCAAATGTCCACCACATGTCCAGGTCCTATCATTTTATCACCATATCGAAACCTGTTATTATTTAACAATTAAAGATTGTAGCCGACCAAATAGCCCATGGCAAATTTAAGTACCACCATCCTCGTCCTTTCGCTCGATGAATTAAAATACAGAAATATTTGGGGCTACGAATTCTCCTGGTATTTCTGGTAATGGACTCGAATGTCTTTAGACCTGAGGTCTTCAAATTCAATATAACACAGCTGGAATACTCAATTCAGCATGTGCTGCCAGGCTACCTGTAACAATTTCAATCAAATTGTTATAAGGTATGGGGTCAAGACCATACTACGCAGAAAACTCTTTAACGAGCAGGGGTATGCCAAGAAGTATAGTAGTGCCGGGCGGAAATTGTTTCGCGGTTACACCTTCCGGGAGGAAACTAAGGTTTGGAGAGTTTCTGAGTTCCCAATAAGGTTTGAAAAGAAACCCCAGTACTTTTTAGGGTTTTTTTCCGTATTACGACCTAAAACTCAGCCTGAAATAATTTAAATATGGAAGGAAAACAACTCAAAAAGTAAAATGTAGGCGGTCACCTACGATATTTACTTGGATAAAAACGAAAAAATTTGGCAGGAAAATATTTTTCGGATGGCAAATGTGAGTGCTGGGTGTCACTGCCCGGCACCGCCCACCGTGGGCAAAACCCTGAACAATGAGGGACAATAACCCAAAGCGCGGAATTATTGTATAGAAAAAACTCTTGGAATGCAATCTGCATCAAAAGGTATTTCCTGAGCACCAAATTGATTACCCCTAAACATCTCCTTTCATTTTATGGACCAGTAAAAAAATTTAGAAACGAAGAAATTATTTCAAGCTGTAAAATACATTTCATTCGTTTCAGTCACTTTAAATTAAAATACATTTTAATCACTTTATTGACCCACTTTTCCGGGTAATAAATTTGTATCTAACTTGCTGATTCTCCAATAACTCGTTTTCCAATGCTTTTGCATATGCTGTTGTAGAGCAGCATTGGTAAGCCACTTATCAGTGCATGTTTACTATTGCTCTAGTCATGCCCGTTGGACAGCCAGCTCGCGCTCTGTAACCATAAACAACACAGGACCTTGTGGGTTTTAAAATTTTAAGAGCTAGACAAAAATCATGCTCAAATGTATGCAACTACTGAAATTACGATAAAAGATTTCATCAATAAGTGTCCAACAAGCGTCTTGATTAAAAACATTTCGCGGGACTTTGTGAGGTCCGAGCCCCCAGAATTTACCCCGGTTGCCCCCTCTCGACGCTACTGGGTCTAAATACGTTCAGTAGGTCTGTGACACTACGGACAGCGATATATTTTCTCCGTTTTGTTTACTGTGTAATATGAAATATGTTACTTCGGCCACCGAATGTTCATCGATACAAAAAGACCGTTGCTCCAGTTAACGAGTGGTAACACAAGCACACATAACATGCTTAATGACACTGAGCTCACAAAAGATATACGATTCGTAACATTGCTACTTTGTGGTCAGCACAAAGTAATATTTTGTCTGGTCCTCAATAATACAAGCAAGGTGCACATCTCAAAACATGTGTGGTTAGACAACGGTCAGTAACAACATAAGGCGTTTTGCCAACCTGGAAAATAAAACACTTAACGTTGTATGGTTAACCGGGCAAGAAATATTTCACACGAAGGAAAGCATTTTAAAATGGCCACAACTTTTGAAGAAAATGGTTCACCATCCCACTCAAAAAACACTTGTGAATCATTTGTTGATACTGTTTCCAGCCTGTTTTCCTTTCGCTTAACAACACAACAAACATAATAAAGCTACCAACTTCTTATATGAGGTCTGTGTGTATAGCTCTGTATTACACACATGTCTGGTTGTGTTACTATCCGCAAATATGTCGGTCTCAGGTGAGATAGCGCTCAGGTTAACTAGTGAAGTTAGTCACGCTATCTTAATGAAATCACAGCCAACAAATGAGACGTTGCTCTCAAAACGGTCCAACAAACGAATTTTATGAACGAGCTTTGAGTCAAACGTAAACTACAGGTATGCAGACCTTCCTATAATATTCCGTATTCTGTACATAAAAGTAAAAAGCTCCACAAGAAAATCCGGCTTTCTATGCACTCTGACATTGAATGCTTTTTAAAACTTAATCACCCTTGTCGACTTATCCTATATTAAATGCTGAGTCCCAGTATCTGATACTCATTAATGCGATTATGTTCTCGCTACACCTTCCCTGTACACCTTCTGTCAGCATTTTATTCCCAAGCACGATCTACCATCAGGAAAGTAAAAATATGTCCATGTCAAAGTATCTAAATAATATCTTTCCTTTGACCCGCTCGTCCTTATTCTAGACGCTCCTTCAAGATTGCTCCAAGTAATGGGGATACCGAAAGGTAACAGCCGCACCGAAGGGTAACAAAGGCACCACAGCAGGCTACCTGGATGACAACAGTCTGGGCAGCAAGGCAGTATGATGGCGCCTGCGTGAAGCCACTCTATATACAACAGTCGCAACTCTTTTCGATTAAGCCAAATGTAAAGGTCAGCAACGCTCGTACGAAAATTAAAACAATAGGACGAGTAATATCTTATTACTTGCTAAAATGATGACAAAATTTAGATGGAGTTAAACAAGATTCGTGAAACGTACAAAATAGCGAATGGGTCAGGTCTAAGCAAGATTTTTGTTCCCATGACAACTATGAACGCGAGATGGGTCTTAGAATCAGAGCAAGAATACCATAAACTGTAATGTCCTCAAAAGTAAATGTGCATGAGACAGAGACAGTACGGAGGACGAACACTTTATAACGGATTGCTTAAGTCAATAATGATATTATATTTCTGATGAAAAACGTAGCGAAGAAACTGAGAACGCTAACTTTTGTACGGAACTGTGATATGTAAAATATAATAGGACTCCACCAGAGGAACCCGATTAAGTTAAAGCGATGAAATTAATGCGCTGATTTCAGCAAGAACTTACGTATTCCTCACGGAAATGATAATTAACTCCAGCAGCCACGTTAATTGGACCCTCATCAAGTAGCATGCAGAAAACAAGTTAATAAGTTAATATACTGAACACAAGAACTTGTAATTCATGAAAAATTGATAAGGATATCCTAATTATCGACAGTTATATACGTTGTGACATAAACAGTTTCATCTCTGAAAATACCCATTCAGTGGTAACCTCAAACTACCATGTCTTTTGATGATGGCATTGTTTACAAGAATACCTGTCATCTTACTTTGACTATTTCGATAAACAATTCGAGTTTGACACTACAAAACTGAGACAACTGATAAGTTATTAATCTTGTTATAATGAACACACGTGCCTTTGAGCACCTGACCACCTGCTCTTAACAAATTCACTTTTGTTATTGAAGTAAGACACCCAAACAAACAAAAAGGCCATAGACTGAATGTTAAAACCATGTTGTGCGTGGAATTAAACACAACTAAAAAAGACAGGTATGTAAGCTGAGCTAGATTAGTTGAAACATTACACAGGGTCAGATTAAACAATAGGATATGTCTGGCCCTGAATGACAAAAGCACAGTAGATAGCAACATGATTCACTATGCTTTAATAGCCAGGTTCTGCGTGGCTGGTAACCTAATGCGTCTTACAAAGGGTGTTTAAAGCCTAATTTGTCTACAAACACCAGTGAACACGTACATTTTAACCAAAAGTTCGTTTACAGTCCCCTAATTTGAGTTCTTCCGTATAAACATACGAATCAGACATCATGAATTTACAAGGATAAACTGTGGGACGAAATTTCCCCGATTTTCAATCATGGGTGTCGTGTACTGATTTAATTTTATGAATAATATCCACTCTGCTGTTAAATCTTTAATTAACTCAAGATAACCACAAAAACTGTGGTCTTTCATTTGCAGTTGAAATTGAGGGCAACTTTCTTGACAACTTTAAATTTAGCACTGTGCAAAGGCGAAAGCTCAACCTGTAGATGCTGATGACGAATAGGGGCTGAACAATTTAGGGCAATGTGATATTTTACTTCAAAACACGAGACACTAATGGATTTATATCCATCCCCAGTCAAAAAATATTCATCGAAGAAGGTTTATTGTGTAGGGGGATGGTGAAAAATTTGCTGCCAGATTTGCTACAATGAACTTCTTTATGGGCACGATGGAAATCGTCAGTGTAATAGTTTAAACTAAAGGTCGAACTTAATGAGTAATGTCGCTGACAATGAACAAGCCCAATACATTGCTTAATCAGGGCTTTGAAGTCGGGGAAATGAAACTCCGACTCCCAACTCCGCTGTCTTGCCAAAATCAAACACCGACTCCTACAAAAATCCCCCTACTGCACGACTCCGACTCCTAACTCCAACTCCTGACTTCGACTCCATAGCCCTGGTCTTACACATAGGCCATTGATATCTCCTATGTATTCTGCTATGTTGCTTCTGGTTAATTTAGCTAGTAGTTTTTATCTAGTTGTATATTTCATTTTCAAGGCTATCAGCTTGTCAGGAGTCATTTGCAGATATTCCGACTCTGTCTCCAGACTCCTACCTAACTGTGATTCGACTCCTCCTCCTCCCAATAACCTCCGACTCCTGACTCCGACTTCAGAAGTGACACAAACTTCAATAATCGCCTTTTCTTTCCATATACGCAACTAAACTTCAAGGGAGGTAGTAAAGGGCGAGGGAGCATGGCAGACAGGGCGAAATAATTAAGCATCGATAAGAGTGTCTGGAACAAAATTTCCTTACCTGGAGGATGTTCAATGCTAAAATCGCGGCTCAGTGAGAGACAGGCAACATCCAGCTAGTTTCGAATTTAATGGGGCAGTAACAGATTATAATTAGTAATATAATAACTTTAAATTTTCTGCCGATTTAATAACACAGAAATTACTCCGTGCATTTGATGGCAAAAAAGTAGTGGTGAAAATAGAGCTGACGTGATTGTGTTGCATTTAAACCACAAGCCTTTGTTAAATCAAGTTGCGTTGATACGACTAGCGGCCCCCGCTCGCTCAGCCCAAATTTGTGAATTGCGAAGTCGGGATCCATTTCAAGCGGAGCATACAAACACAGTCATATCAAAATAGGTACGGTGCACTTACGTAATAAACAAGGGTAAAGTTATGACTGTGAACAATAGAGCTTTCAACTCAGGTGTCACGACTTTCAGTCTTTTGTTCTTTTTTACTGAGCTGCTCTGCTCACTAAGAAAGGCGTCCGATTCGCGTTGGTGAGAGCTGGATTCGAAGTCCCGGTGGTCATAATTGCACTTTTACTTCTCCTTACGTGAACGGTGTCAAACGGTCTGGCCCGGTTGACCAGAACGAAAACATTCGAAAATATTGCGCGCACGTGGTGACGTTTTACGCGCGAAAATTCCTTCGGCCTAAAACACAGCATTTCCGCTTCGGGTTACACCCTTTCCTCGTTTGAGACAAGCTGACCTGCCAAAGAATCAAAGTTAAATAACAAATGAAGTCGACGAGCAAAAGAAATTCTGCTGGACACCGTAAATGGTCATAGTCTGGAACCTCACATGTTTGAATGGAATTCAAGAATACGGTTGAATTGCACTGACAGAACCACAATCAGAATAAACATCACCCTGACGAGCCAGCCTGATTAGAGAGGATGGCAGGCCTCATGTCAACAAGTTCATACAAGGGGGCTAGTAGAAAAAAAAAGACGAGGCTTTGATCAACGATACAGAAGTGCCAAATGTGCTCATCGTCTGAATTTCTGTGTCTTGTTCTTACTCAACAGGCAAATTTATCAACAATGGCGACCTTCTTTTCCAATTCTTTAAGTGTCTTATATAAGAGTGCAGGACAGTTATTATTTTTTTATGATACTATATAAGAATGATTACTTTCGTAAAACATTTATTTACTTTCGTAAAACATTTATTTAATGTGACGGAGGAGGACACATACGTCTATTTATCAACAACTAAACTGAAACCTAACCTTAAAAATATTTTCCCTTCAAACTCCTCAGTGTTTGTTACAATGTTGAAAGGACTGGAAGCACCCACATAACCACTGTTTCATGGACTACTCGAAAGTCTTCGATTGTGTGAGCCACGGCCACTTTTGGCAAATGAAGAAAGATACGGGCTTCCCATCTCATCTTGATAACAGCTTAAGTTCACTCTATGCACAGAAATAAGCAGTTCAAACATCGAGAGCGACAACACAACTCTGCAGCACAGGTCCAAGTGTCAAGCAGGGATGTATTTTATCTCCACAACTGTTTAATGTCTATGCTGAGAACATCATGAGAGAAGCCCTTAAAGACTTTCAGGGTGGAGATATAGTTGGAGGGCACCGCATTACAAATCTGTATTAAGCAGATGACATGACACTCGTGTGCAACTGCAAAGCAAAACTGTCAGATCCCGTATCAAAGGCGATGGAGGCAAGTGAACAATAAGCGCTGTTCCTGATCGCCAAGAAGTAACAACTTCTTCGAACCAGATAAGGAATCATCCTATTACGCCTCTTGTTTGCACAATGCCGTTCACTCCAATCTCAGAAGAAACACAAAAATACGCCCTACTTACTACAATGAACAAAACTACCGTTATATCAACAACACTTTTAGGCAACGGTTAATATTTTACTATACTCCCAAAATGCAAACTGCAGCTATTAATAAAAGGATAATCACTTTGCCATATTTAGAAGACTACATGCACTTAAACCGAAATGGTCAAACGAGAGTTAGGCCTTAGTTACCAGGTGAGCTCGAACGTTTTCATCGGTTACTAAGTTCGCCTTGTTAACTTTGACATCAATTTTTATGAAACTATTAGCAAAATTTTTCTTTCAAATTAATGTATAGATGATACTGATCATTTCTCTTCATTTCTGGCTTAAATTCTACTGATTTCTGGGTGATATTGTAGGTTTAGAGATCAAGTTAACTCATCTTCTCTGTCTGTATGTTGACGCTAACTACATTTTTGAATTAGTTGAAATAAAGGGATAAAAGTCTTTTTGGCATGGACTATGGTCCAGTGACGGAATTTGTCAAAGACGATCACAGTTGTGTGCTCAATGTATTTTCTATTTCGATAATAGGACTATGTTGTTCCATACAAATATTGTCATTAACAACAGCCAAAACTTTAACAAGTAATAAAGTAAATTGAGTAATAATATCCATACAGAGATTTAAATATTGCTAATAATTGCACAAAAGCGAATACCAAAGTTTTCAAGGCGGCCTTAGTTACCGACGAAAAATTTCACATACCTGGTAACTAAGGCCGAACTCGTGTTTGACTATTTCCGGTGCGTGATGCATGCCGACGTCCTGTTAATCTAGTGACAATGCTATGGCATGAGGCGTGTAAAAATCAAACTCAGAAAGTATTTTGGAAAAGCAATATCTAACAGGGAGAAGCCACATTTATAACAGACTTCATCCGAACCTCAATCACATGCTGCCAAGGCAACATAGCACACCGTTTCATCAGTGTGCTCGAACTCACCCTCTCGTGGAAAAGAATCTAACTCGTAAAAAAATGTTTGAGAAATCTTCCATGAGTGGCTACAGAAACTTAGCAATTTTTTTTTCTAACATTTTTTCGTTAATATGTCCTGTTTTTAACTCATACCTACTTTGCATGCATGATTAATAACAAATAAATCCATCATTTACTGTTATGCATCCGTTTTACTTTGTAAAAAACCTGCTCCCTATCCTATTGTTCTAGCTTGAGTTTTCTATCTCCAGCTGATATCTGCAGCTACGTGCTTGATTTACTTAACACAGCCAAATGCTATTAGTAGGTCTAAATCCATCACTTCCAAAGTAATTAAAATCTTTGACATTGGAAGTGTTCTTAATAAATCTTGCAATCGCTGAACTTAACGCATTGGATGACAAAAGTCTCCTCAAATTTCTAGACATTGCAAAATATCGGCAAAATTAAAGTACAGACTCTTGATCCAATTATATTATCTATAAGCACTTGTTATTGAACTGCTTTACACTTGACACTTGACAACAGTTATTTGATGTAATGTAAGGTAATTTTCAGTACCAATATTACCAGCAACATATCTCATTAGAAGAACAATCATACCATCACCAACAAACTAGTTGAATCTTGCATACAGAAACAACCAAGAAAAAATTCCTCCTAACTGTTTAGTAACCAAACACGTTGTCAACAATGACTGACAACTAGCCATATAATTTTGGCTAAACAAATTTAATGTATATGCCTTTAAAGTGGATTACTTGATAATATACTGCAAGTTTAGCAATAGTATCTGGTAAATAATCAACAATAAACAATCACCAATAAACAATCAACAAAAAACAATTAAAGGAACTAGATCCCAACTATATGTTTCAATCTGACTGAGGAAAGCAACATTGATATTGAAAATATAAAAGAGTATAACAGATGGCTTATAAGAATAGAGTCTACAAGTCAGATGCAAATAAACATGCTTTACTGATCACTTGCTGGGAGGGGACTGCCAGAACATTAACTGTTAAATATATGCAGTGGCATTGCCTACAATTTTTCTCCAGGTATTCTCCAGGGGTACACGGTGGGTAACTCACCTAGATGTGCTACAAACACAAGCAATAGTCTTATATTACACTTTACTGTATTGATATAGGATCGTCATATTAAAAGCTGAATCTAAGAAAAAAATGGAGGAATAATACAGCAAATGTAATTGAAAAGAACAACATGAAAGCATAAAAATTGGCCTGACTATTATCTCTAGCACTTCTTCCTGTTAGGGGGAAACAAAGGAATGGGCCAGCAAGGGGTCAACAATTAGTTTCATTTTCATTTCAGCCCTCCTTGTCAATGCAGAGCTACATTTTTTGAGCACGCCTTCCGCTTTTTATTTGCATGGGTTTCATTGAAATTTTTCTTGGTAAAATGCCTATTGTCTACTGGCTTCCTGTGGAATTTCATTGTTCAAATTGTGTGCTGCTCCATCTCAAGCCTAGTTGTGGTTGATGTAAAAAACTTGATGCAGAAGTTTTCAAAATCGTGACTTTTGTCAACCCAATGGAAGGCACGGATAACTTAAGTTTATCTTATTGTGAGTCATAAGCTCTTTCTGACTTACATTTCGAGAGATCCTTCACCCAGCCGGAATCCCATGAAACATAGGTCAAAAAAGCTCATGACTCGTTGCAAGATAAACGCAATCAAACACTGTTTGATACAAACTTAATGGTGAAGATAGGGTGTGCTGCAAACACCTAGCGCAACAAGAGGATATGCCACTCATATTCTCTCATTTAAAAATACTACGTATGTACTATGTCTACAGATGTAGACGCTACTGTGATGCTGGAAGCTATGTTCAGGTTATTTTCCCATTGTTTCATATGCATGCCAGCAAATTATTTTGAAAAATTCTGCACTCTTATTGCTTAAATTGAGCCAGAAGGGACTCACCGATTATTTGACCTTGGCAGAATTCCTCTCATATTTCAATGAAAGAATGAATACTAAATTGTTTGCAAATGCAAGTCTTGACACCTGACCTGTTACAGAATCTAATGCAAAATATTGCAATAAATTCAAAATGAATTTCAACATTAAAACTTATGATTTATAAACAAATGTTTGTTTATACAGGACAAATGATATCAAAATTGAAAAATATTATTTCGCTAAAATCCCAGGGTATACACTGAATACCGTGCCACTGAATATGTTGCCCCAAAAAATAGGATGATTACAACATTGGTTGATTTGATTACAACATAAACACTTTGAGGAAATGATACAAGATCAATGTTTCCAACTCAGTTTTTATAATTAACCATTGCAGATATATCAACTGGCAGACAAAGCATTATATCATCACAGACTTTTTACACAACTGCCTACAAAATCAGTATCAAAATAAAGTAGCTTGTGGCAAAGTAACAGAAATTCTTGATTTTTTTGTTTTCAGAAGAAGAAAACATGCTCCTGTACTTGGAGGCTTGGGAGGTCACTGACATAAGCACTTTGACAGTTTTGGCAATGAGCAATCAGAATCCTTTTTCTTCTTTCAAGGGTATGAAAAACTTCCCATTGCTGATGTGTCTTGTAGATTTTAATTAAAGCTTGCTTTTTACATAACAAACAATACATCTTTTATGCAGAATGAGTCAATAATTTTGTTTGAGACTGACAACATTAATTCACGAGAATGGGGGTGGCCATAAACAACAAAAACTTTGGTCCAAATAAGCAGATGTGGATAGAATGTTCAACAAACTAGCTATCAAGTTTATCGATGTATTACAGACCTGCAGAGAACACTCATGGTTACACAAGGACTACTTAAAGAGTCTAAATGCAAACATTTTTGAGGAAGAAATTTCTATTCCCTTAATAAATTTTTATTCCCTTAATCACTTAATATGGTTTTCTTGCAACTGTTCACGGACAGCTGCATGATCATCTTCATCCAAGTATATGTATACTTAAATTTCTTTGAGCACTTGTACCATACAGAAAGTCTTAAAACCTATGATCATAAGTTGGTATAAGTACTTGTTTAAAATATTCAAGCTTGAAACCATACAAAATCAAAGGGTTAACAGTTCATACATAAAACAATACTGCTTCAGCCATCACAAAGCCAAAAGATAACAATGAATATCATAAATTACCTGATTATCAAGATGTCACTTTACCTGTGCTATGGTATTTGATTTTGTGTGGAGTAACACTTTCTTAAATGCAGAATCGTGAAAGGGCAATTAGACAGCAAATCTACCTGTCAACTTAAGCTTGATCTTCATTGAGTGTGGTTTCGCATAAGTTACACAAATCTTAAAGCAAAATCTGTGATGATCATGTATCATATATGTACTCATATGTTTCGAAAAACAAAAATTTCCCTTTTGGCTTACATAGAATAAAGACTTAACCTATACTCTGATAAGTGGGTCTTTTCTCCCTTTGATTCACACTTATTAAAAAACCAAGACCATGATTATCCAAATCACAACTCACCCATTTCTCACCTCGACAAACCAAACATACAATCATATGATTGTTGTCACAACCAAATGTACAGACAACTCATTAAGCAATAAGCACATTACAATACATACTCTCAAAATAAAAAGCTGCTAAACTAACGACCACTTTCTGGTTAGGAACTGCCATTTGATCTGCAGGTATCTAGTATAAATATTTCAAAACAAATGAATATAGGTCAACTTTTTATCCTACCTTACACTACAAATTCTACTACATTTCCATAACAGTATTCCAACAAACCTATCTGATCAGCGTAAGACTAAAAGGTTTATAGTTTTGTACTTTTTCAACAATCTTTTTGTTGTACAAAACTTAAACATTACCCCAAAAAGTGCACTGACAGCGCACAAAAACATACTTAAAAGCTTGAGAATGAATAAAAACATCTATCTTCATATTAAAACATGTGAACATGCAAATTAGTTCATACTTCTTTTCTGGCCAGACTCTGATGAGATTTCCTGTGAAAATAGACTTTGCACTAAGAGCATCCCCACTGGTAATTTCTAGATGAACAGATAGAGCTCAGTTTTCCACCAGAGGTTCATTTCCTGTTTTTCCACCACTTCTTGGCCATTTTTTGGTCCTTTCTGCTGATCACCAGACATGAGCCAAGCCTCTTTTGTTCTCACACACAAAAGACGTGTCAGGCTGTGACTGCATCTTTGATGCTTTGCATTCAACGGCTTTCCCAGTCACTTCATGGCTTAAAAAGTTCAAATAAAGCTCATGACTACTTAGCATGGCTTCTTCATGGAGAGAAAATACTAAATTTTTGGTGGAACAACCCTAAATAGGAGCCTATACATGCATATCCATTTGCCAAGGACATTGTATTGGCACTCGCAGACCTCATTTTTGGACTTGGACTCTTCAAAAATTGCTTTGTTTTTTCATTTTCTGTTTCTCATTGATCATGTTGTTAGAAATTGTTTCATGTTTCTCACAAAAATACTGCCAAATATCTACACTTTCCTTTCTGACCATCCATACTCTAAGCAGTGTCATATGCAAAAAGCATGTACAAAAAGTATATTTTTAGCAAAATGTCACAAACTATCAAGCAAAAAGTATAAGAAGTGATATTCAAAATCTTGATACTTTATTGCATTAAGATGAAAGCGAGATAAGATAAAAAAATCATTCAATCACTTTTGTTGAATAAATGTTGTAGACTTTAACACGATAAACTTAAGTTTCTGAGTAACTCTTCACCAAAATTACTGTTTGAAATACCAATAAACAAAACTATTGACTGAGGGTTACATCTATAATATCCAATCATCCCTACTCAAACAAATAAAGATTCTATTTAGACAGGAGCTTTATCATGACATGAGTCGTATGCTTTTTATGAGCTACGTTTCGAGAGATACTTCTCCCAT
>JANTCA010044068.1:0-17294 GCA_024741275.1 Chironex yamaguchii
TTGAGTCTTATATATATTTAGTCTACTCAAAAGGCCAACCTTCTCCTAAGTGTATAAAAAACATATATATAAGACTCAAAAAATACACCAATTCATTGACGTTTCGATTTTATCTTCATCAGAATTGGTGTATTTTTTGAGTCATATATATATATATATGTATATACATACATATATAAACACCATAGTTCCTCATGACAGAATTGCAAAACATTTGTATGCAAAACAATTATTTCACTTCTCGAGTGAAATAATTGTTTTGCATACAATCTCAGTGAAGCTCATGCCAACTACTCACTTTTACCATAAATATATATCACTCACTTACTTTAAAATTCTGCCTGGCAAGATGTAGGTAAAATTAAATACAGTTAAGAATTTGCTGATCTTAAAAGTTAAAATGCAGTCTTTGTAAGTAGTAATCTAATACATTTGTTTTGAGACTGTCAAGTTGAAGTAGTTATAACATAATGACTACCTATACTAAACATCCTATAACTAAACTGACACTGGGAGAAGAAGCTGTTCAAATCTACCTTAAATCTACCAAAACTTAGTGAAAAGCTAAACAAAAAACTCATGAATCTATTGATTTAACTGACCTAACAACAATTAACATATTTAAACTCCCAAAACACAAATAATAGTATGAGTTGGGTGCTGCCTTTTTTACAAATATTTTGTGTACGCTCATAATAAAGCACTCACCACATCACTCAACTCGAACAAAAAGAACAAATGTTTTTAATATTATGCACTTATAATCACTGTCCCTCTCCAAAGCAGTATTGTGCAAAGTGATTTTGCAGTAAACAAATCATAGATTACTATACTCTCTTAATAGCTGACCAATATTATATAAATATCAACAATGCTCAATAAAGAACTACATGTAAAGCATTGACGTTTTCCAGACCAAATAAAGGATATCATGACATTGATGTCTTGGCATGTTTTATTAAAATTTCATGGCTCCCACAACAGCAAGCCACTATGATAAAAATACATTTTACCATTCCCACAAAACACACATCTTGATCTTTTTCTCATTAATGGGATTTTGTAATTGACCTGAAATGTGCTTTGCTCAGCAGATACCATAATTTGCTGTAAAATACTTAGAGAAATGACATCAACCTAATCATATACATTGTATACATAACAGCCTTTGTGGTGTTACCTTTTCCAAAAAAAATTCTAATTGAATCACAGTGTGCAATAAGAAAATTACTCTGGCCACTGCTTTTCTTTCTCTCCTATAATAATAATGCATCAAGTTAATTATGTCTGGTTATCGTAAGATTTTAGGGTTATCATGTCTTTCTTACTTAAAATGAATACTATAGTGCCAAATAGAATACACAGTGCTTTTTATATATTTGTCAAGAGTGGAGCATTACCACAATAGCTTCACTAGGTGGGAGCCGACCGGGCTCGAACTGGTAACCCTCAGACTCAAAAGCCAACACTCAAACCTCCGTGCCATCAAAGCACAAAGGTTTGGTGAAGGACTTTCAAAGTCCTTATATATATGAATATATGAATATATAAATATATGAATATATATGTGGTGATATGTATTCATTTTACTTCATGCAATGTCATCTGAAGTGAAATAAGCTTAAATTAGACATCATTATAGTGGTCTTTTGTGGCCGTTTACAGTACCTACTCTTAGTCAAGTATTACAAAAAAATATCAATTGGTAAAAGGCTGCATTTGTGTCAATTCTCCGGGGTTGGGATGGAAGTGATCCAAAAGAAATGTCAGCCTGACAAGTACATGATATTTCAAAAACTATGCCAAGAAAGTGTTACAGTACTTCAGAGCCTGAGAAGAACTCATTCAAAGGAAAAGAGAGAGCACTGCAAGATCAAACTGTGTGGGGTTGTGGTCAAGGGAAGATTACTTTTAGAGCATAGATAATACAAAGCCTGTGCACAATGATAATGATTATGGTGACAAATAGGACGATGACTGTGGAGAACAAATATAATTGCTACATTTTGCAACCATTAGCTATGTACACACTTTCAGCAAAATACTGATTGGTGGTGTACCCAGAATGCACCAAAGTGCACATGAGACAGATTGCTCTTCAATGGTATGAACTTCCACATCAACACATACAGGGGCAAGCCACAGCAAAAGAGCACTGTCATCTTCAAGCTCTCCAATAAGTTTAATTTCAAAATATGTGAAAAAAACACCACTGAGAGTGGGATCAACATGCCTCTCTGTTCAAGGAACACAATTGCAAATGCCTCAGCACACAACTGGAAGAATATTAAAGTGCCAAGTTTATGACATGGTTTGCTCTTGTAGGGTCACCAGAAGACACGTGTATATGAAACAAGTTAAATTTAACTCACATGTCTAATTAAAAAAGCCACTTTTGAGGTACATGAGCTTGTACGAAACCTTGCAGAGAGCCCTGGATCAATCAATATAACTTGTGTCTGTCTACATATGGTACATCCTGCAGACATTTATCAACTGACAAACACAAATCGAGACAATGTGCTGACTATTTGTCATGTGGCTTACACCACAACAGCTGCTATCTTGTAGACATAACATATTACATAAAACTGGTTCACTTCAACTAAAAGTATCAAAGTGGATGGCCCAGTGATCAAGTACACAGCATATGATTAGTATTACAGGCAACAAGATACACAACATATGATTATACTGACTACAAGGAGCAGGCTAGCCCAATTACCTAAACATCTTAAACAAGATCCCAGTGTTAATTAGCCCCTTGTTATTAGTAAGCATTCCAGTACATGAAACAATTTTAAGCTCTGTCGACTGTAGCAATCATTGTTGGCAAGGCTGGTTAATGGCAGACGATTTGGGCTCTTTCAAATGACAGAAGCACCATCTAAACATTACTTATGACACGGAGAACAAAAACCAGCAGAGAGAACTGGTGTATATGGGAGCAGGTCAGAATGATCAATTATTAGAATGCTCATCGAGTGTAAATAAGTATTGGGTCACATTTACTAAAAGAACCATACTTGCATTGTCTACAGTGGAAACAACTTGCTCATAGCAAAGAACAAATGAATGCACGAAATCTAAAATTTAACTCAATGTGCTTAACACAATATGGTGATAGTTCTACACCCAATGAATCATATAGGCAACTACAGACAGGTGATTATCAGTATCATTATGTTCAACAATTCTTCTCACAGACCACCTTTCAGCTGTTCCAAACAAGGATCCCAAATTATCTTCTTGAAGCACACATATGTAGGCGAGTTAAGTGTGCATTGTTAAAGTGTACACAGCTTTGAAACTATTTAAGAAACCTCTGGTCATGGCTATCAGATTACAGTACAGTTGAAGACAACAGGCTTGCAAAATAACAGAGTAGCTACATTTATTACAAGACTGGTTTTAATCAAAAACACTTAATTGCAGTAGAAACGGTTTAGCTAGGAAACAAATTATGCTCTTTTGGTTGTTGGGTTCAGTTGATGACTTGCATCATCTCCCGTCTAGATCGACGATCTTTAAAATTTGTTATACTTCTTTCAACAAAACGAACACCTTGTTTAAAGTGAAGATTAATTGTGGCAAGTCATGTGCCCACTCTTCAAAAAGCGATTGGATTTCTCAAGTTGGCTGAAAGGTCCTCAGACCAATTGATAAACCTGAAGCAAGATTGGTACTTAAAATGCTGATTGAGAACTTGAGGGCATACTTATGTCATCAACTGAATCTGTTATCATCAAAATTAAACGGTGAAATTTGATCTGATGTACTACTTGATTAAATTGATGTAAGGGTTCGCTTTTAAGAGCAATCCCTCTGCCAACAAGTAGGATAAGAATGCAAGTATATTATCCCGCGTTTTATAAAAAAATACAATCGATCAGACATGGAAATTGCCACTAAACAGGACGCAAGGCCTAATTTCGCTGCTATTATATTTCTCTCCTTTATTGTTATGCGAATGGAAATTAAAACATCCAACTGGCTATTTCCGGCTGGGGTGTTGAAGTGATGTTCCTCGTTTTTGTTCACACCATGTGTCGAATCGAAGATTTCTACAATAACACCATGGGAGGGTAATACTGGTATTGATATTCAATTTTATTTGGAGTGAGAAAAAACCGAGAGCTCTTGATACTTCGCTTTGAATCTGATGGCACCTATGCACTGGGTGTTCACAGAGAATAGTTTTTCCACTTCCTGAAAGGACACAATCCGATTAAGACAAAAATCTTCAAAATGCAAACACGGACGGATTTTATAGCAACCGAGGAAAATTATAGCAAGTTAAAATTCAAGTTTAAAACTGGATAAAATATCTCAGCTTTAAAAGATTTTGCTTCCAAATCTAATCTCTTAATATGCCTGATAATAATCTGTCAAATATATCTATTCTACGTATATGTATGTAGAACTATCGCCCCACCTTTAATTTTCTGAAGGATTTAGCTGTTTAATAAGAATTCGTCTGACCCAACAGCAAGAATTTTCGTCTCTACTCCCAGTAGACTTCAGATGATCAATCAGTGGAAAATTGGTCAAAAGCGATTAAAAGACTATTTTTTCCGGGCTTTCAAGGATTTGATTTCGAGCATTTAAGTCAACCATTTGTCGTCAATACAACGGATTTAAAGAGATCTTTTTAGACGTCGAGGCGGAGAAAACAGCATCGATGGACATTCTGATTTAAAATAAAAAACCTCGAATTTACAGCCAGCGAAGACAACATAAATTGACCACGAGTGAAAAATCTGACGTGCTCATGCAAACCATTTGCAAATTTAACATCGATTCAAATAATTGACATTAGTTGCTATAAAAGGTTTACCCACCAACGCTATTAGTAAACAAATTTTTCAAAGAACAGCTTAAGAAGGTAGAGAACAAAGTATATACATGTAAATGTATATGTGTGTACGTATATATAAATATATATGTGATAAATTTCTCAGTTACACGTATAAATTTAGGTACGTCTATTTATACGATGGACTGTCTACAAAAATTACTTACGATGGACTGTCTACACATACCACCACTTTTCACACACATTATTCTTATATTTTGCCGCCGATGTTTATATGCCGAAATAGCACAACAGCTTTGTGTTGGCTTTTCAGTCAGGGATTTGCCTGAAACCCCGGTTGGCTCCCTCTCAAAAAGATATTGTGGTAATGCTCCACTCATAAAGAGAATATATCAACAATTGTGTGTTAACATTATAAAAGATTAAAAGGGAGTGATAACTACTTGATACGAGGGTTGAGGTGGAAGCATATTTTAACTCCTGCAGTCATAATAACCATACGCATTCTGCACCTAATACTACAGAAATCACATGCTTAATGTAATCCCGACTTTAATTTTCCAATTTATAAAATTTGGAGCAAATGTTTCGAACTAGCGCTCTTCATATCGTAACACTAGCGAAGTCATGTTCTCACATCAAATTCTAAATAATCCAAGTTCCATCTACCCACTTTTGAATTGCGAGAATACTTTTCGCGTTCTCAATGTGACGTCACAAGAGAAAAGCCAATGCAGGTGTGACGTCACTTCCTTTATGGCATGAACAGCAGGCTATGATTGCCAAATAATCAGCGAAAATTGTCCCAGTATTAAAAAAAAGTTTACTTATTGCACGAATACAATACACCGGCGATAACCGAATCTACACAGCTGTCGTCAAGTTCCTCATCAACCGGCTATGCCTATTATCCATTCCAACATTACATCCAAACTTGCTGAAACCCAACCAAAATCGATCCTCTGTTACATCGCTATCCATGTGTGATCCTCATCGAAGTAATCCATGTGTGATCATGATCGCAGCAATCCATGTCTGATGCTGATCAGAGTAGACGGATCGATACGTGGGGACATGATTAACTTGATTTCTGAGAAGGGTGGGATTTTGGTGAAAGTTGGAACCTTAACGATCAGGCCAAAAGTGAGCTTCAATGCCGGAAAAGGGCAACTAGAGTTATTATCCAAATTGCCCGGGTTTACTCGAAATGTCGCTCATTTAAAATTATTTGTCAAGTCGAGTTTCCTTTACCCATGAGAAGCAGAAACAGGGTATTAATAACAGTTAAGACAATAGTTTTTCAATTTCACAAGAGTTGAATTAATAAAAGGGGCGTCCATTGAGGAGTTTTAATGTGTCGAAAACGCTAAAATTTTTTAGATAATTATCGTCAACTTAAAGCTCAATCAATACCTATATATCTTTCCTGTCACATCGACAGGTGTAAGCAAGTGTTTTTGATGTCATTTTCATCACAGTGCCCAGAAGAACGAACGGTTACCTTGCCTACATCGCCAGGATATCGACAAAATTTGCAATTTTTATTTTAATAACCAAAGAACTAACATGACGACTTATGAGCAATTATTACAGCAACGACAGGCAATCAAATGATTATCGCTTTCAACGACAGAGCGAGTACGCAATGAACATATCTCATTTTTATGATCGGGAAATTGGCATATGAAAGCAAAATGCGTTCAACTTTCATCGAAAATATCTGTGATAATAATCACTAAATCTTATTTTCTCCATGGCTGAAACCATGATAGCACACGGAGCGAATATTTTCATGCGCTCTGGCTTCCCTTTCTAGGGTGGAATGTTGTAAAATACAAGATGGTGATGGTATGATATAGGCTAAGGCTGAAATGATTCCAATTCAGTCTCCTCTAACTTTTACAAGGAAGCAATATTATGGGCTTAGTCTGCTAATCCAGCTTCAAACGCTGAGAAAAATCAAGCAAAACACGATGTTAAGCCTGAAGAGAACGAAATTTGAACGTCATGTGCACAGAAGTACATGTTAAAAGCGACTTTTCGCTATGAGACGTGGGCGAGCTAGCCTTGGTTGGCATAGGAATGATTGATTTGGCAATAAGTTGTCTTCATGGACACTTTTTTCTAAGTGTTCATGATACAACTGGCAATTCACCCAAGTGGGACGAAAAGGAAGTTATATGAGCTGTCCTTTTTATGTGGCCTGATGAATGATACACGAAACCATGACCACGCCATATAAAATGTACTTATTTCGATCTATCCTCAAGGTAACAGCAAAAATAAATGGAGAAACAAATAAACCTTACCTAGTAATAGTAGCTTGACCTCTCGGGCAGCCCTCTCTCCATCGGCTTTCAAATTCTTGTCTATCATTTTGCTGCGCTCTGCCGCAATCTTATCGTCTTGGCTCATAGTACAACCCATGATGGCAACTTAAATCTCTACAAACGCGTACTAGCGTTCACTTATAACTCCCAGATATACGCAGATAAATATCGATGTCCAAAACTACAGTTAAAACTGCACAAACTGAAAATCTCCGAGTGGCTAACGATAGGAGTTTCAACTTGTTTGTGTAAGGTGTTGATGTCTTATGTTACTTTATCCGTAGTTGAAACCAGTCTTACACAACACAAAACACTACATAATTCCTTTCTGTGCCTCTTAAACGATTGATAAACTAATCCTTGTTACTGTATCCTTCACTGACAAGCGAGATCGTGTGTATTTTTGGCAATTCACCTCCCCTACAACAATCTACCTGAAACTCTCCATTAACTATGGCGACTTCTATCATCAACACCAACTTCCGTTAGCTCCACCTTACCAAAGGGCAGGGAACAAATCGCAAAATTTACACCAATCAGCAGCCTTGGTTTCAACTTGATCGTTGCTTGTTAACAGCGAGCACAGGTTGCCGAATTGTTCCATTTTTCACCACGAAATTCCTTGCTCAACGTGATCAGCAAAAGTTTTAGGCAATCCTGATAACTGGTAGTTGCGAAAAAAACTCAAAACAGTAGATATGTGAATGAGATCAAAGCTTAGGGCAAATAGTGTAGTTTGTCACAGCACAACCTTGCCCGCTTTTTATTCTAGCGCCAATCAACCAATATTGCCAAGTTATAAGCGTCCATTTACTTCTCAAATTGTGAATTGGCAAATTGAGCTACAAGTGAGGTAAATTTATAGAAATGCGAGACTGGTCACAGTATCATGAATGAGTTTAATTTGATATCAATTTTGGCAGGGAGACTTAAACTCTTTAAGCAATTCTAATACATTTATAGTATATTTGGTTACTTGTTATGTGAGTATAACAAACTAACTACATGACAATTCAAGCCTCATCTGATCTATCGTCAAATTGAAAAACCATAGCGAACACTACACTGGGAGACGGTTTAAGGGAAAATAGTCCATTCGCGAATTTACGGTCATTTCGATAGTTAAAAGGCACGAACTGCAAGTATTTGAACAAGAAAATGACCAGTCGTACATTGTTGACATTTACCAAATTACGTAAATTTTTTACCAAATTAACCAATGAAAAATCAAAATGTGCTAGGATCCACCAAGTTTTATTAGGATTCGCCAAATCTTGCTAGTGTTCACAACTTTCGTTAGGGCCCACCAAATCTTAGGATCAACCAGAGCTTGTTAGAATCTATAAGAGTTTACTAAGATCCACCAGATCCCATGTAAATGCATCGTCGATTACTTTTAAGACTTGTAAGTTCGGATTCATGCTTACTTATTGCCGTGTAAACACGCCAATAACATCCCGATATAGGTGTAGGGCCAACAGGATTTTTGCCATGCGTCACAACCCCATCGTAGAACTGGGGAGAAATACGTTACCGTATGAGAATAACGCCTTTTTTGTCTATCGGGAAAGTGATCTTAAGAATGATTATTACAGATTCAAACAGTCTTAAGGATGAGAAACAAGTTGTGAGACAAAATTTCTGTAAAAGTAAAGCAGAAACTTTATAACAATGACAGTGAAACTGCAAATTTTATTATTTCGACGGGAGGGGAAGCAGGCATAAACGTTTTGGTTTCTGAACCCAATGCGCTCGACGGAAGTCGTAGGCTATAGACAAGAGACCAACACAAACTACATCGATCAAGTTGGAGGGTGTTTTGAACAACTGTTTACAGGAGGGTTCATTTCATACTGGATTGGATTTTATGAGAGGAGAGCATATTGGAGATTAAGACTCAACACAAGGTAGCAACAAATTGAAGAACGAGCTGAAAAGTTACAAAAAGTTTATCGATAGCAGGATGAGACATACATCTCTGTAATATGTGCGAAACGCAATGTTTTTACAAAAAGGCTTACGACTCATGACATTTCAACGTTTTCATTCATGGTTTTGACTGAGTGGACGAAGATCAGGAATCGAAATACGAAAGGAGATTGATGAATAACTTCCATCGTTAGATTGTAAAAGACCGATCAAAAGAATTCTATATTTTGGAGAAAAAGCTATCATATTTACAGGAGGTCGGTAGAAAGACTTTTTCTAGACATTCTTGGCACAAACGTGAAGTAGTTGTCTTTAAAAAGGCTCCCTCCAATCCCCAAATTGTTTACGTATCGCTAAAACAAAGTTGTATCCATTTTGATCCCTGAAGACTATGGTCTCTAAACATTCACATATGCTAGTGTATTCAATGATCAATATTAAACTCGAAAACACAATAAGTCACTAGTTGATCAAACAAGTAAATCAATAAAGGCTAATCAGCACTTAAACCTCGGAAGTTTTATCGGAAGTTTTATCTATTTACTTACGTACTTAGTTAGTTAGTAAGTTAAATAGTTACTCACTTACTCACTCCCTCACTCACTTACCTACTTACTCACTTACTCACTCACTCACTCACTCACTCACTCACCCACTCACTCACTCACTCACTCACTCGCTCGCTTACTCACTCACTCACCCACTCACTCGCTCGCTTACTCACTCACTCACTTACTCACTCACTTACTCAATCACTCACTCACTCACTCACTCACTCACTCACTTACTGACTCACTCACTTACTTACTTACTTACTTACTTACTTACTTACTTACTTACTTACTTACATACTTACTTACTTATTTACTTATTTACTTACTTACTTACTTACTTACTTACTTACTTACTTATTTACTTTATTGATTTCTTACTTATTTCTAACTTAGCTACCATTTACTTACTGAATTACTTATTAACTTGCATACTTATTTACATACTTATTTATTTGCTTTGTTTGTCATTTACTTTTCTTGTTACTTAAACATGGCCAAATCAAACAAAAAATCTTCCTTGTCACTGTCCATTATTGACACTTGAGTCACAGCCACGAATATGCTTCTAAATTGTCAATAAGAATCTTTGTCCTCCTCACAGTGTGATGTATTTTTCAAACCGTGATTAAGACGATAGCAATGTTAACTTCAATTTCTCCACCGTACTCCTCAAAGATAAGTTAGAAAATAGTGCTCGGTTAGAATGTCACTACACGACAGCCTTGCTTACTAGTAGACGGAAGGAAAGAATAGCTCATTGACTCGTGAGTTGAGCAATTGACAAGTTGAGAATACTAAGTAACTGTCCGAACCTGTGGAAGACCTTCCTGTATCCTAGGAAGTCTCTACAGCACAATAATCTAGAGCACGTATAAGTACGCGGAATTCTACTTTAAAGTTTCCAGGAACTGGCTTTATAAAATCGCGCGATTAAAAAGTAGAAGTGTTGTAATACCCAATACGGCTGTTAAGTAGATACTAGACCTAGATAGTATGTGATAATTATTGGTTGGCCATAAATTCGTCAACAATGGTTTTAAAAATTGTGATCTGGTAAACACCATTATAGTTTTAAGGCTTAATAATTGGCACAGACTTTAATTATTTAAACTGTGTTTAAACATTTGCTGTGTAAAATTAGCAATGATTACTCTTTTATTTTTAAGTTATAGAAATTTACCCCCACGTTCTTGCACCTTACAGACCAATATTTTGTAAAAATAACTACCAGTTATCACTCATCTGCAAACAAATTAAATCCAGTTTGGACAATACTCACTGTGAGGTTTAGCTACAAACCATGTTAAGGGATTGGGTACAAGTACCGCACTGAAATCAACGTTTGCATGATATTTTGGCAATGTTTTGACGAGATGAAACTAACAGGAAGTCTTAAGGCAGCAAACAAATGAGAATATTAACTTAAGATAGCATTTTTTAAGTTTATCGTCTTATATTTTCATAGTTTAAAGATAATGAGTGGAAAATAACCTGAAAATAATGAAAAATGTCATGTTGAACAGCTAAAATAGAGTGAGAACAAAACTTTCTTTAGCTCATACGAGTGTGTATGCCTACAAATATAACAACTAGGTGAAGGGTTGCAGTATAGAGTTTTGGATGATCAAGACAGAATATCATCATCATCATCATCATCATTATCATCATCATCATCATCATCATCATCATCATCATCATCATCATCAGAGTAGTTGTCCCTCTTGTTGGCCGAACCCCTCTCTACGTGCCACCCAAAGCTTTCAGTCTCTACAAATTCTGCAGTTCGATTCTTCTAATTGGCTTAAGTCATCACACCAACTTGTCTTTGGTTGCCTGCCTGGTCTTCTGTCGTCTGTCGGATACCAGTTACTAACACGCTTTGTCCACCTATATACTTACGTTAGTACGTAAAACAGATTTGCAAGAATGGCCGTGATCAAAACGGCACTGAAAGAAGGCCTGAATCCAAGACGAAATAGGAATTTATAAAAGTGAGGAAACACGAACAAAGACGGGAGCAAATACCAATACTATGTTTGTTGTTGATCTTATTCATATCATAGTGCTTCCTTGTTCGTATAGCTCACCATATATTTGATTCTCATGCCCAAAATGACACGAAAGATAGCAAAAAAAGACAGCATACATCCTTAGCGATGAATATAGTTGTTGTAATATTATATCTGTGTGTGTTTCATTAACTACATTCAAACATACGACAATAAAGCGTCGAATACTTTGAGAATTACAATAACTTTAAATCTCGTGCAAAGCAAGCGGTTTCACCTTGTCACGTTGCAAAGAAATAAATTGAACGAATTTTCAACTTGTATTCAAAATATTGTTTGTCCTCGATCGTTATTTAATGAACAATTACTGATTAATTCTAGACATATCGCGTTTAAATACGGCCTTGGGCAAAATCAAGACACAAATCTCTTTGGCTGCTCAAAGGACCTAGTTTACACTCATGAAAGTATCACAACTTTAAAGAGACTGACTTAGCCTTGGACCAAGGGCGACAAAGTTGCAAGCTGTGATGGAAGACAAAAGAGTGATTGAAAAGATAAAAAGGTATAGCTTCCTATTCCTCATTCCGCTTTTTATCCCGTCTGCCTTTTCTTATCACATTTATCGTCACTCTGGAATTCATAGTGCTTTTTCTGCTAATGTCATTGTTTCTTCTCAGAATGCTATTCCTCCTCCTCCTTTTGCCGTTCCTACTTTTCCTACTGCCATTGCTGCATCTCCAGTTGTTACTCCTCCTTCTAATGTTATTGCTCCTTCTCCCAATGTTATTGCTCCTTCTCCCAATGTTATTGCTCTTTCTCATAATGTCATTGCTCTTTCTCCTAATGTCATTGCTCCTTCTTATAATCTCATTACTCCTTCTCCCAATGCTATTGCTCCTTCTCCCAATGTTATTACTCCTTCTCCTAATGTCATTGCTCTTTCTCATAATGTCATTGCTATTTCTCCTAATGTCATTGCTCTTTCTCATAATGTCATTGTTCCTTCTTATAATGTCATTGCTTCTTCTCCTAATGACATTGCTCCTTCTTATAATGTCATTGCTCCTTCTCCCAATGTTATTGCTCCTTCTCCTAATGTCGTTTCTCTTTCTCCTAATGTCATTGCTCTTTCTCATAATGTCATTGCTCCTTCTCATAATGTCATTACTCCTTCTCCTAATGTCATTGCTCCTTCTTATAATGTCATTGCTTCTTCTCCTAATGTCATTACTCCTTCTTATAATGTCATTGCTTCTTCTCCTAATGACATTACTCCTCCTTCTAATGTCATTGCTCTTCCTCCTAATGTCATTGCTCCTTCTTCCGATGATATTGCTCCTTCTCCTAATGTCATTGCTCCTTCCCCTAAAGACATTGCTCTTTTTGTTAATGTCATTGCACTATCTTCAGCTGCTATTCCTCCTTCTCTTAATTTCATTGCTCTTTCTTCTAATGTCATTCCTCCTTCTCTTAATTTCATTGCTCTTTCTCCTAACGTCATTGCTCCTTCTTCTAATGTCTTTGTGCCATGTCCAGTTGCAATTCCTCCTTCTCTGTCAGGGGTGGCCAAGCAAATTTCAAAGTTGACGGACTGCTTGGGACCGCAGGCAGTAGCGGCGCCACGGGGGGACTGGGGGACGCGTCCCCCCAGTTGTCGCCAAGATTGAGTTTTCAATTCGTCGAAATCCGAACAGATGATGGTCGGGCGGTGGGGGACGATGAACGAAGTTGTGAAATGTAAGATCATTTTTGCTTACAAATCGTATATTGGAGTGAGATACTGTCTAGTGACTCTGCTTAGGCCTGGTTTTCTTTCTCTTCCATTCATCGATTCATTCGTCCTCCATTCTCACATTTTAACTCATACCACAGGCGTCATTACGTTAGTCACACTACCACACTGGCTTGCTGGTTCGCGTGAAGCAGTTTTCATTTGTTGCAGCGTGCCTTATACTTCAACAATGCTTTTTTGCTGAGTCAATATGCGTCAGAATATTTAGAGAACGAGGATATTGATCTGACGTCTGGAGTCGCTGCCATCCAAGATCTAAGAGCCACACTCGAATCATTTCGGTCTGAAGTAGACTTTGACGCCTTCCTTGTCAAAGCAACGTCATTTGCTAACAAATTGGGCAGCCATGTGGTTGATATTGGTTTCAGTGCCACACCATCCAAGGAACCCCGTACCCTCCCAGCTCATTTAACAGATGGCCAAACCATTCTTGACACACCAAGTGTACCATGTAATAGGCCATTAAATGAGTCAGAATTGGAATGTTTCAGACGAGAGCTGTACTTTCCATTACTGTTTAAAATGCTGGTTGAGCTGAAGAAATGCTTTTCAAATCAAGCATGTGAGTTGATGTCGAATGCAGCAGCTTTCGTCCACGCCATCTGTCTCCAGAAAGTTTGTCAAAGGTAGAAGCTATAGCCAGGTTCTATAAGCTAAGTGTGTTGGATAGCAATATGTCCTGTTTTCTAGATCTCAGCAATGCCGTGATTGTGTAGAGGAATCTTAGACTTAAAAGAAAAGAACGATAAACTGAAGCCATGGATGTGCTTGCCATCACTTCTTTATGTCTTAAGCAAGAATGATTTGTCAACATTGTATGGTGACTTGTTTCGCACAATCACAATTGTTTCTACCTTGCCTGTTAAAGTGGCATCGTTTGAGCGAACACACAGTAAAGTATAAATAATTCATAGCTATTTGACAGCTGCTATGTTGCCTCAGAGGCTTGAAGATCTGGTCCAAATAAGTAGTGAGCGCGATATTGCAGATAGTATCAAACTCAGCATATTAGTAGCTGTGTTCAAGCTAGCCAATAACCGCCAGCTCCTTTCATGAGATTTCAGTTAGTAACATGTAGAGCTTTAAAATTACTTATTTCTAAAACCTTGTTCTGTTTATTTTCGTAAAGTGATTTTCAGTATTCAACATTACTTGGAACTATTTGTTTCATGTTTCAATCTCAAATATTTGACAGTAGTAAGCGTCACTCTTTACAGTAAGTTTTATGACTAAAATAGGCGTGGTTCAAACATTTTGAACCACGCCCATATTACCAGACACCTCTCTCTGTGCCCCCCCCTCCACTTTGTGGCGGTTGTCGCCGCCACTGACCGCAGGTGAGGCTACTTGTACAGAGCAAAAAAGTTATACTTCTACAAGCACAGAGAAAACTTGGTTTCCAGAAGATATATAACGGATTTTGGAAAGGAAATATACGTGGATCCTTACTACAAAACATGGCTAATTCAGAACAACTCGTTTCAATCAAATACAAAACAAGACTACCTAATTATTCAAAAAAACGTGGAATATAACCACGCAGTAACTCACTGCGATATATTACTTCACATACAATCAACAAAACGCTTGAAGAAAAGTGGGGGGCTTAATCCACCTCGACCCAAGACTGCATTATCCCCCAAATTCTTTGAATTCAAGATCTTGAAACCAAAGTTGTGCACTTTGATTATCAATGCTGCATTTGACCACATAGATAAGCCTAGTAACACTACAGACACAAACGTCTTCTTTGGCTACCTGAATCACAGTTTAGGGAGTTAGAGATCTCACTGTAAATTCGCGATCATGCAGTTTTTACCACTCTTGCTACTTCGACATTTCCCCGTAAAACCTCAGCTGTGGTATGTGTAGTGCCTTCTTTGTAGCTACTGGAATATTCATGTGTGCTGCAAAAAGATGTGCTCGTCACTGAGGTTCTAAGTGATAACGCCATGAAACATTTATTTTACTGTTTATATAAATTTTTTTTTAAAAAAAAGAAAAATAACAATTCATATAAAATTTCGTTTAGATCTGGCGAGAATTACCTAACATATGACAACAGGGAGGTTTAAGATTGCCTATAGATCCATTCTATCTATGAACTCCTTCATGAAATCGTTAAGTCAGACTTGAAACGAAAATGCTTTGATAGGGAATAAACTGACCATAGATTTGCCATTTCTGATTTCAAACAGATTTGTGTTAAGTCTCACATTTGGGATTATTTTATGACACACTTTCTAAATACGTATTCAAATCCAGAAATTCTAAAAACAGATTTTTGTGATGTCATTAGCTGACCCAAGAGAAACATTGGGAGTCATTGACCCCAACTAAATAAGGCGACTTTAGGAAAAATCTCCAACAATGATGAAAGGATTCCGATACTAAATCGTACCCAACAATGACGTACACAAAGCTGTTGCCATAACTACAAAAAAAGTTAAAACCACGTGAGCACAAAAGGTTAAAAAAGAAACAACACAGCATAAAAGTTCTATGATATGTTCTGTTTACATGACTGAAATGAAATTGTTAATACTTTTAAAGCTTGAAGCGATAAATAGTTGATAGTTAATAGAAAGATCCTATCCATCATGAGAGTACGAAAGCTTAGTGAGTCGTACAGGGGAGAAGCCCACGGAAAATACCGACCACGCCCCTTAAAATCAAGGAGACCCCTGTAGAATAGATTTCCTTTTATAAAGATGGTCTTAACTTAAGTGGTTTACAACAAAAATGCTTGTCAACACAACCATTTTCCAGTTCGCACGACACTTGTTAAGGCAACCATGTGAATTAGAAATTGTAAAGGACATAAGTTAAGGCCGACAACAGTTCAAGAAAAATTAATACAGCTTCCTGTGATTAACAATTATTTTAATTATTTAATCGTTACAAATTTACTACAAATGTATGATACAGACTACGGATTAATTGTATGACAATCATCGTGGTGAAGGCATTGGAAACGGTACACTGTACTTCTTGTTGTCAACTCAAAATTATACATTGCTCTGGCCTGATAAGTCACTCTTTTGCAGTCAGATTTTGACTTTTCGTTCAGTGCCAAGGTATGAATCGTAGAAGACAGAGAAAGTGTTGTAACAAGTCAAAGAGTATGATACAGATTATTGGTTTAATTTCATGACGATTTTCATGGCGTAAGCATGTAGTGCATCTCCACTTTTGTCCTCGTCGTCGACTTGACAAAGAAAGTTCTAGAAATTTCTCTCTGTCATATTTATAACTTCGTGCATTGCTCCTACTAAGACACGACTTGTTTTAGGATCAAACAGAGCCCTGGCATCTATTGCACGGACACGGCAACTAGTTTTTAAGAATAGACGTTAAGTGTCGACTCCAAACCTCCTGATAATTTATATTACTTGTGAAAAGTCCTACAATATTGGTATTTACATGTAACCCAGTTCAAATACAGGTTGTCTATTGTGTTACAAGAAGATGCTTTGAAACAAAGAATTTTTCTGTATCCTGTAACTCCCAGTGTAAGCTATTCAAATTTAGATTGAAGGTAAATGTTACCTCAGTTTTGACGCCAGGTAGATTAGCTTACCAGAGTACAGTTATTCATCTCTATTATTTGCTATTTGCTTTAAAAATTAGTCGTTTTCCCTTGCTATTGGATGAGGAAACCTGCAATATTTATTAAAGCCATCACAGCGCGTATAAAAACTCGCGTCTATCTGATATGTGAAAAGGATTTGGAACTAGTTAAAACTACAGAGCAGAAATAATCAGAATAGCAAAGAATATGTTTATTTAGTTAAAACTACAGAGCAGAAATAATCAGAATAGCAAAGAATATGCTCATTTAGTTAAAACTACAGAGCAGAA
>JANTCA010044079.1:0-40724 GCA_024741275.1 Chironex yamaguchii
CGAGTTCGAGCCCGGTCGGCTCCCACTTAGTGCAGCTATTGTGGTAATGCTCCACTCTTGATGAATATATATATATATATATATTAAACGTTATGCATTCCTTGTAAAGAGGCATAGTTTTTTCACTATACACCGTGAGGATTTATTATTGTAACAAACTTAAGGAATATTTTTGAAGTACGAAATAGGAAGTGCTAATAGTGTGGAGGTATTTGTCGAAGACGTCCGTATTGTGTCTAATCGATGTAACAAAGAGTATTGCCAATCAAATGCACATGACTACAAAAAATGGATTTTGACTGTCACTGAACAGAATGATAATTGGCCTTCTGCAAGGTACCTTTACATAGGTGCTAGTCAAAGGAGACAAGTAGAGGATGTGTTATGATGGGTATCGACCAAAGCAGAGCAGAAGTGCTGTTTTTTCTCTTCCATTTCCTGATAGAAGCTTCAGGATAATTTATTATTTAAAAACCAAAATGAGTAAGTGTGTATCACTGAAACAGACGCAGAAAGAAACACACAGAGTCCAACGTGTAGTCAACTAAAACACAACCATTGTATTGGTTAACAGAAAGACCTAAGCTTTCTTCCGTATCAATCAGTGTGCTGTTTTAAAGTACTCTCAATATGCGTGACCACTGCATGTAAGGTAATGGAAGTTATTTGATTTACTAAGACGTCACTTTAGAAAGTCTGACTAAACTGGATTGCATTATCTTTCTATTTCATTGATATTGGCAATGGTTTATTAAACGACAAGAGAGCATGTTCCGCTCTTGTTGAAGAAAACTTTCCCTAATGGTAAGCTTACAGAGAGGCTATAGCTTATAGTCCAGTCCAGTCCAGTCCAGTCCAATTAAATCCAATCCAATCCAATCCTATCCAATGCAATGCAATAACCATACAATACAATGCAATACCATACGATACCATACTATACTATACAATGCAATGCAATGCAATACCATGTCATACCATACTATACATACCATACATGCAATGTAACGCAACGCAGCGCAATATAACGCAATGCAATGCCATACCATAACATACCATACCATACAGTACAAAAAGAATTTTCCTTTATCTAAAACATTATGAAAGCATAGTAAAGGTTTACTTGGTGTAGGGAGCACAAACTGCGCATAAAATTTGCTTCTCGGACCGACCACGCCAGGACCCCTTCAGCATTGTCATTTTAAACCTTACAGTATTTTTCTAATTAAAGTCCACAGTTAAAGTAATTTTGAGCGTCAGGTAACGGTTGAAAGCAAAGATTCATTGGAAACGACAATGTTACGGCGGAATAAGCATCATTTAGCCATGTACATATTGATTTTTAGAATTTTCCCATAGTGTTGTGGGCCACATCTGTCTAAGGTACCCTACCCGCACACGTTTAACGGATATTATATATTTGTATTGTATGCTAGTCGTTTGAATACGATATAAAATAGGGAACTCGTGATTTATTATATTTCTTAAAATATAGGTACAATGTCGCAAATGTAACGACGGTCTCAATGCCATTCTATACAGCTTGTTTGCCTTACAACTGTACAATTCCAGGTACACAGTTGCTATTGTCATACACACTGGTTTGGTACTTGCACAATATTCAAGTGAAAAGGTCATTAATAATAGGTAACCGAGTTATCGAGCGATTTTTCAGATGATTGATTACACATACGGCGGAACTGGTCTGCATTGAAGACTTTTGAGTCTCTGATCCATTAGACATTTGCTAAAGGGAATACAAGCCAGTATGAAAGTGCCTAAGGCCTGTGCTTGATTTGTCTCCTTTAATACTTTTGCATAAAATATATTTGCCTCAAATTGTTAATACCCAAAGTCAGGTTTGGCAGACTATACTAATACTGCTAAAACTTTCATAGCAATCTTTTTTAAGCTTCGCCTAGATGGATGCTATATCCGTCTTCTCAGAAGAATATTAAATCTTTCATGAAAAAAACCCTCTAACTCTTGAAATAATATACCGCCACCGTGACCTACCTAGGATATCAACCTTAGTCCAAAGGAGACGATTCAAATTTGCTGGACACTATGCACATTGTTCAGATGAACTTGTGTCGTCGTTCCTCTTATGCAGACACCTATTTTCACCCAAGCTGTCTCAGAAGCTCACTTTCCCAGATATCATATGCAGGCACACCGCTATCGCCAAGGAAAACCTTCTAACAGCTATGACCAACAGAGTATACTATACAGGCGTAGTGAATTCTATCTCGACGGAGGCCGCAAGATGATGATGATGATGATGAAAGCTTCGTGTTCTGTTTTTATGTGAAAGTGATATTTTTCTTCCAGCTTCTCCTTTACTTGCGTGACCCATAATTTCACTTCGTGAGCTCCTTTAAATAATGGTTTACAAATTTTCAGTTCTGTTGTAACCTTTCAATGCATACTCTGGACAGTCTTCCTCTATTTATTTAATAATTGCCTTTTTCCCCTTTGGCCGTGCTATTACTCTGTTCCTTTACATAACATTTAGAGAGTAAACTATGGAAAAGGATGTTTGTCAATGATTTAGATAATTCCTGAATCATATAAAAATGACTAAACGTGCTATGCAATTTGCGAAGTTATTACTAAAGGGCCAATCTATTTTTAACTCAGTTTGAGAACAGTCGTTGGATAGGTAGAAAGTCTCGAGTCAGGCTGCATCTGGTAGTGTGCGCTAGGATGGTTCAAAACCTATATGGATCTAAGGAAAATTGCCTTATGAACAGCATCTGATGGTCTCTTTTAGGCTTTCAGAACATCAAAATATCAATAATGAGAAGATCGATTCTAGCGAAAAGGGCGTTTTACAGCGAATGAGGGTAAGAAGGGAATGAGGTGTAAGAAACTGGGTTAAAATGCAATAGAGTAGCTTGTAAAGTTTGGAAGTCGCAGAAACCACATGGATAGTGTTTGTAGCAATTTTCAGAGATATTTGTATAATGAGAAGACTTTTGTTTTTGCTTGATTTATATTCTGAGTATCTAAAAATTGTTTGAGTATCCGTCTCGAGCTATTTAACGCAGTAAAATTCGCGACAAGTGGATTGCATGGAGACCCTGCTTTGAAACTCAGATTGTTCATGATTATGACGTTGCTTCCATTCTTTCACAAGTTAACCCTGTCTACTTCTATCTGCTATTATTACATCGGGCAATGAATTGAGATGTTGCATCGTCAAAACACTTCTGTTGTAAGCGTATTAAGCGTTAAAATTGAAATGAAAATCAAGCTTATAGCAAAGGAATAGGAGAAATGAAGTAATGTAAAAGATTTATGGCTTTAAAAATATATCGTCGCTTTAGACGTCATTCATTAGCTCGTCCAGGTCAGAAGAAAAGCCACAGTAAAATCTTAAAATGACACTCACTATTTACAACATGAACGATACAGTAAATATTTGTATTTATAACACTTGATATTTGTCCAAATACTTTCGTGCAGGTCAGTCATATACAGAAATCTGGATGCTAATGTCTGAGATCCATATAACGTCCGCCATAATTCATTATAAGATTGAACCTAAAAGCCATTGATTCTACAAATGTCAGTTGACCTCGTCATACTCCACAGCTGTGTCATGTATTTAATAAGACACTGCTACTTTTCTTTCACAAATGTTCAGTAGAAGGCCTATTATTTATGCCCATTTGCCTTAAAACATTGGTTTAGCATAAGACAGTACGTCATTCGCCACTCTTATTCACAGTTGGGTCTTATTGTCTTCACTTTGTTTGCGATTCTTTTGAGTAAAAATTCATCATTAGATGCTTTGATAGACATTGTTGCTGGTTCATTGTCAACAGCTTTGCTTTCAATATGTTTCTTAATCCGTATAATCAAAGCCATGAGTATACGCATTTAAAGAAGGCTGATATGATCGATGAAGTGATTCTTTTATGGTGGTAGTGTATGGTGCCTGTTTTTATTTTAGAAATTATGCTACTTGTATACATATGCACAATTGACCAGTGTGTACGAGAGATCATGTGTGCTTACGGACTAACAGTATTATGATACTTTTCGGATTGTACAGTAAATGGTTAAAAACATTTACCATTTGCTATTTTCATGAATATATACTTGACACTGAAGGGCTTAATTTGTATGCTTTAACACAGTCCCTTGGCTCCGCAATGCTTTAAGAATTGACTACTGCATTGCTTGATAACGTGAGGGTCTAGGGAGTGGTTATGTATTTGCACAGACAACGGTAGTAAGCATGAGATGTGCTTCCTGTTCGCCGGAAAAAACATACAAGTAGTCTCAGACCATAAAAAGTAGAAAACTGGGATTTATTACGTTCAGAAATCTGGAACCGAAACCTTAGACAGTCTCTCCAATCAGGAGAGCTTACAATCGAAGAATATGAGGTTGAATAAACGAGGCATGATCCTGTTTCTTGGTCACAATTCTATTTACGGAAGCAACGTCCGTAGTACAGAAAAAGCAACTTGTTCCGTCCATGTTTGATCAGTTGCTAGCAATATGTGAAGGTGATTTAGGGTGTGGGACCAATGTAATGTTATTGGTGTTGTTCTAGTAAACATGGTGACGCGACTTTGAACATCGTCCTTGTATGCTAAAATATAATTGGGTAAAAATAGCGATTTCCTATCATTAATTGCGGTGCATTTTATTGTAGTATGAAAATGAACTTTGATAGAATAGGTAGTGATTGGTAACAGTTTGGTGTTCAGCTTGCTAGTTTCTTGTAAGTACATGACAAGTAGTATGATCTATTGTTCTTTCCTTCAAAATGCGGAGACAAAAGTATAGTCACGCCACTCTCGTGATTTGCAAATGTCTAGCCTGAAACCGAGGCAAATTGTTGCCTCCTGTGCATCTTATTGAGTATGAAAGTATTTATCGGTCTCCACAATATATACGTTGTCTTGACCACTCGTCAGTAGTATGCCATTCATTTCACTGATAGTCCCAAATGTGCGTACCGTATTTTGCAATGTAGGTTTATTTACCATCAAGTCGTAGTTTCTTTATATATGATTATTTATTAATTATTGCTTATTTATTTTTCTTTTGTTGTCTTTATTAGGGGATGATAGGAAGGAAACATCTGTGAAAGCAAAAAAACATCACCAGAAACCAAGAGAAAAACGTAAGCTTTAATGTTTTTTCTCCCCTTGTTTCGTATTTTTCGCTGTGTGTGAGTAGGTGACTAAGTGCCAGCCTTGTTTCGTTTGCTATGTCGTTTTGAATGGCTGCTTCAGAAATATTGAATTGGGTATTGTCGTAGCGACTTTATTGAGAATCATTTGAGATGGGAGGGGATAAATTGAATATAGGTCGACCAAAACCTAGGCTGAACTTGATAAATCTCTAAACAAAATTAAATAGGTTGTGTGACTTATAACAATACACAGCTTGTTTCCACTATTTCCGATTTAATTATAGCATCTTATGTCAATTGTAACATCTTACAACATGTTTGTGCCATTGCTGATTGTGTTAATGATAGCAACTTTCAACATGTTCATTCAGATTGTGTTCATAACAAATTGCAACATGTTTGTACCATTTCAAAAATAGCCGTTGTGACTAGAACTTTTCAAGATTTTAGTTCCTTTTATGTTTAAAAGATTTGATGTGATTTTGTTAGTGTAAGATGGTTATTATTTTAATCGCTGTTCTCTTTAGCTAATCATTGTCTTCATCTTTGGGAATTCCTGAGGGATCTTCTTCGGAACGAGGCTTACTCGCCCAACTACATCGCATGGACTCACAAAGACAAAGGGGAATTTCGCTTAATCAAAACAGAAGTTATCGCCTCACTTTGGGGACAATCTAAGAACAGACGACAAATGACGTATGAGAAAATGGCAAGAGCAATGAGATACTACTATAAGCTGAAAATATTAGAGAAAGTTCCAAATAAAAGACTTCATTTTCGGTTTGGAAAGAAGATCCTAAAGAAAGTGCTAAGCTAACAAAAACTTCCTTAATAAGATATATCGAGTCAAATGGCATACAATATTTGTTTCCCATGTTCTTAGTGTATCGTTCCACATGTTATTTTTGTGGACGTTTGCGTTGTCCTTATGTTGTGGCTTGTTCTGTTCCTAAATATGTTGGCTGTGTTCCAGTTCTGTTCTCGATTGGTGTTCTTCGTTCTTGGAATTTGTTTTTGATTTGGAAATCAAGCCAAAATAAAAGAGAAAATTATAATATCTCTCAATTCTTTTAAAGAATATAAAGAGGTATAAAGCAACTTCATAATTTCATTGTGTACAAAAATTGTGTATTGTACCTGGTGAGAAAGTGTAATTATAAAGTATATATATATATATAAAAGAGACATACGTACTAAAACCTCGACGCGCACACGTAGCCTTGTTTTTGTCTCTCGCTTGTATGCATTATCTTTGCTATATATACCAAGCACGTGTATTCCTCTTTTGTGGATCAAAACTACGCACGCGCGTTGATAAACCCTTAACCTCGAGTTCAATTTTCAACCCTTTTTTAAATGCGTGATTGTCAAAGGTATCAAGATTTGATTTCTCGTTCGAGTGCCATGATCTACTCAGCCTTTCGTTCTTCTGAAGTCCATAAAATACTACCAGGGTTTCTGGCTGAGAGGTTACAATTTTGACAAAAAATGGGGAGATACCCATTTCTACCACGAGTATGGTAGTTGCTAAACAAAACAGGAGCACTCGTACTACTGTGAGTAGTAAATTACCCGATTCGCATTTGGAACTGGAGTAAAGTAATGATTTTGACTACCCGGGTGCCACGACTGCCAATTTGGTTCACATTTTGGTCTACTGTACTAAGAAATGTACTTACAATAATTTACGGGCATAAAAATTTTGATATAATTTATCAGAAAACAAAAAGAGGTGAAACAAAATGGTTGGCCATCATGTTACCATAAGTCGTCTGAGAGTTTCAGTATTAATTTGAAAATTAAGGCCATTAGAGTGAATTTGAGCAGTTTGAGTCCATGAAAAGCAAAAAACGTTTGCCTATTGAATATCTACTTGTGGGGCATCACAAGACGAAATTACATATCAAATGGAATGCGAGTATGAAAATCCGAAAGCTTGGTCCAGGCATGGTTAGGATAGTAAGTTAAAGTTCAATTGTTGTACAGTTGTACAAGGTTTGAGTAGCCGCAAGTACTTTAATGTTACTGTTGATTGTTCTGTTTCAATTGTTGTACAGTTGTATAGGGAGACAGATAATTTTAGGCAAATAATTCGAGATCGTTCTTAAAACTGGAATAATATGGAGGCTTGGGGTAACTCGAGGTCGATGTAAAGTTCATTTGTGAAAACTTGTAAGTCCAAACACGCAGTGCGTGACCTGTCCCCACCATGCGACAAACTTCGAACAAATCACTTTTGTCTTTACAAAATTGGATTTTTCAGCCACGTTAATTCCTTTACAAATTAACCTATGAAGACCTTATTTGTGTAGGAGGTTACTTTGTGAACTAATTGTGAAGATTTCTGGTAGCATAGAACTTGGAAATTGCGTATGAAAGCTTAAACATTGCGAAAGCACACGAGAAAACGTTGCTTCGTTTGGTCACGTGGGAGCATGCAACGCGAGAGAGGAAGATAAAAGCGAAGCAACGAATTTTATAAGCACAATACGAATAGAACCTAGCCTGTCTGAAAACAAGCGCGAAAGAGAGCGGAAAAGTGCATGTTCTCTGTCGAGGAGTTTGAGTAGAAAAAATGTACATGAAGTCCTAGTGTTTGCATTTTCCCAATTATTCCCTAGCTATAGAAAAAATCGTTTTTTTATGTGCGGTTTAATCACAGATCTATATTTTAATATATGGTTGTTATTGTAGAGTCGCAAACATTTGCTGACGTTTTGCGTTCGCAAGCGCGTGATTGTTATGCGCTAGAAAAAAATTATGTTTAGTTAACACATGATCGGACATACTGTTTGTATCTTGTCACCCAATATTTGGGATGTGGAGCCTACATGCGAACTTTACCGCACAATGGGAATTTGTTTAAAGTCTACGTTCTTGCGAGGAAAACATATAAGCTTTGTGAATAACGGGCAGGATCTTCGCAGTTTCATTATATACATTATAAACAGATCAATAGTATCAAGTTTCAAGGTTTTTTTAGCCGATGCCGTAGTAAAACATTAAATATCCAAAACATTTTAGAATACACTTACCACTTCTTGGAACAAAATAATTTGTTAATAGCGAAGACCCAAAAGAAAAACAGATTTCGGTGTCTCAAATCATACGATTTGCATTTGGGGTCATCTAGGAAGTACATGAAGGAGAGAATTGTCAATTTGACACCCCCCACAACATAACAACAACATTTAACATAGCATAACAGAACAGAACATGACATCACATCAATCACATCACGTCACGTCTCGTCGCATAACAAAGTGATGTGATACCAAAGTTTTTGAAAATGGAATATGTTCTATGAGAATATCAAAAGCTCAAAGTCGCTGAAATTTAACGCATCAGGCATCGCCGAATACTTGTTGTGTTTTTACTACTCAGAAAGTGAAAAGGTAGAAATATTACACAAAATGTTTTAGCGTTACATAACTAATATAACCTGACAGCTCCACCCCTTTTTTCATGACAGTTTGTTACAAAAATGGCGCATACTCCGACATCTCCTGAGATTTAAACACGGGATTATGGCAGTGAAACATGGGTTTCAAGAAAATGATCACGTATTTGAGATATTGTGCTACAGAAGACTGCTAAGAATACGGTGGAGAGAAAGAGACCCAATAGAAAAGAATTGCAACGAATGAATTTGAAAATAAATTAGCTGATGACTAACCATAGTCGAAGAAAACGTAGATGTGCGAGTAATGTAATGAATGTAAGTGGAAGGGAGCTGTCAAAAAGTCTTGAAGCAACTTTAGAGTAAAAAAGAAGCATTGCAAGACTTGGGCAGAAGTAGGTGGACGACATCCTTTAATTGAGTGGCACCAGAAGATTTGATGAGACGACGAGAATGGCAGAAGACAGAAAAGGATGGCGGACGCTGATGGCCAAACTTCGTATGGAAGACGGCACGTGATGATGATGATGGTGATGATGATGATGATTGATGATGATGGTGATGATGATGATGGTGATGATGATGATGATGATTGATGATGATGGTGATGATGATGATGGTGATGATGATGATGGTGATTATGATGATGGAGCATAAGCCAAAGGAGATAGAAGTAATTACTTATCAAGGAGTGATTTAAGGAAACCATGGACAGATGGGTACGATATAGAGGGATACAAGCTGCTGAATGACCAGTCGAGGTGCTAAGAAATGCAGACTATTTACTATTTGCCTGATAGATTCCTTTCTCCATGTGTGAAAACTTTATGGACCAATAGAAACAAATGACATTGTTGCTGAAAAAGGATTCAAGGGGAGCATTGATAAGAAAAGAGAATGCAAAGCAGATCAAAAACATATGATAACAAAGAGAGCAAAGGGTCAAAAGTAAAAATCTGTGTAAAGGAAATAATTGCCCCATGAGGAAACTATTACCGATGATCCACTGCCTTACTTTCTAAAGAAGAACATACCTGCTTTACTCATGCAGGCTAGGTAAGACGATTTCGATTGGCTGATACGTTAAAAGGTTTCTTATGATTAGTTGGTAAATGAGAAAGTTTACAAGCTGTCAGATACTCTGAGAGACTTTGAAAATCAAGATCAAAGACAAGTCTTAACCAGTTGCTTTGGATCAATTGGGAAAAACTTACAATTTTGTGAAAGATATCTTAGTAGTAAGGGCATCGGCAGGTGCATAAATCCTTTTGTAAATTTCTGACAGCGAAAACGGTAAAGTTTGTTTTCTCTTCTACAGAATCTGAAGAGCAAGTACTAGATAGATGAGGGAAGAACGAGATTGTAGGGCATCAAATATTAGAAGTAAGGACTTTATTGGGAGAAAGAAAGGAAAGCAAAGGGCAAGGTCATCTTGCATTTGAAAAGTTAGAAAGTCAAGAATAGTATCAAAGACGCTAGCAAGAATGACATTTTGATGGGCAATTCCTGAAAGATTTAAAGAAACAGAGATTTGCTCAAAACATGCTGTACGTAAAGTCCAAATGCTGAATACTTCGGTCAGCAAAGTAAGAATAGCAATTTTATATTTTAAGCAAGGTATTGTCAGTAGTACTTTTAGTTTCATCTTGTCAAAAATAGCTGCGTCAAAGAACATCACTATAAAATGAAACATTAGGAATACTGTTCCATTTACACAGTTTGGTAGCGTAGATGTAAAAACGAAAGATGTAGAGATGATGTTGAAAGATACGTTGTTGTCAAAACACTAGAGACCACTCACACAGACGCATCGCCAAGGAATGATGTATATACACTTTAAAATCCCTTTTTCCCTTATAGGCGTAAATTGAACTTTGATTTCCACATCAACACCTTCTCCTTTGGTTCATTCATTTCTCATTTATGCGCATATTGTTAATGTTCCTTTCCTCTTTCTGTGTCCTTCCGTTACTCTATTCCTCCATGGTTTTGCTAATATTTCAAAGCAAACATCGTTTTCCCTTGACCTTTATTTCCTCTATCTCTCTAGGTTATGGCAGTTCACTACTGGATGTTTCCCTCACTAAATGAGCGCCTTATTTGATCTAATTAGGCTTTTAGGTTGTGGTCATGCTTCAACGTGCTGGCCTTGCATATTGATGAAAGTTCTTTTGTGATGACACTGTCACCTGCAGTACTTCGCTCACTGAAGTGTTTTCTGCCAGCCATTGACCACTTGCTTTGGTTCCTTTGCCTGACAGAAGGGATTGGACCATAGATGATGTAACGTATTAAGCGCTCTTCTCCTTATCAATCGACCAGCTGCCGTTGACTTCCTCAGTTCTTTTCACAAACTCTTGCTATCATTGATGAAGCAGTAGGGTCAGACAAGGTCTTAATAGACCTAAAATGGCAGGAAGTCAAACGCATTTTGAATGAGACAACTGATACAGTCCTGGGCAGAAGTATATGAAGAAAGAAATCCTTGATATGATGGAGGTATTGAGAAGGTTGGAAAAGGCCCTACAGACTATAAGAAAGTGCAACACGAGATTGTGAACAAATGCAGCGTAGCAAAGGAATCATGGATGACTAAGGAATGTGAGGAACTAGAACAATTTATTCAAACATATGCACACCAGCTGTGTATTAGAAAGTCAAGTTGATGACAGTATAAGACACCTAGAACATTACAGAAAGCATTCACGACCAGAAAAGAGGGTATTGAAATGAGTTTGATGACGTTATGAGGAGATGGGTTGAATACATTAACGAAATTCTTAATGATCAGGATTAGCGACGAACAATTAGTGATGACATTCTGAATGACCAGAAAGAGGTCCTTCAATTCTAATGTTGGAACTAGAGTGCACTGTGAGGGATTTGAGCAAAAGCAAGGCTGCATAATCAGATGACGTAATGATTGAGTTGATTCAACAGACAAAAGCAGCGTAGAGAAAATTATATTAAAGCCGAAACAACTTAATTATCATTTCAATGGCTCTTTAAGCTGATCGTCAATGTTTTAAATGTATAGCACCATGCATCCCATGAAAGCAAACAGATTGAACCTTATCTTGGGAAGAACAATTAGGATAAGTCAACGATTTGGACAAGAGATGATTTTTGTCGCCAAGGCAAAAACAATTTATATCAAAAAGTACCGCAGACACATTACTATATTCAACAAATGACACCACAATATTAGAGTATATTTCACTACTAATTCAAATAAAAAAACTTCTACCTCCATATTTCCACGGCAAAATGGCTGCCACTAAATTAACGTCTTCAAAATATAAATCACTTGATAATGATTGTAGTATGTTGAAAATTCTTGACTTTATGGACTCAGTGGAAGCCATGTAGACAGGATCTTTATCATGACACGAGTGTTATGCTTTTTATAAGCTACGTTTCGAGAGACACTTCTCCCATCATCAGGCTTTTTTTAGCTCCTTCCTCCGTATTTCACATGACAAGCGAGCATGTTAAAAGTTAGTTTTCCTCCTCATCCAAAACCAATTAACGATTAATTTACAACAGATATAATTGGCAATACAAAGCTCAAATAGAATGAAAATTTTACACAACAAACGCCGCTGTGCGCTTACGCTAGAAAATTTACATAGTGACGGGGTACATTAAATTTGAAGTGAAACATAACTCAACGTATATATACAAAATATAACACAGTTATGGATACAAATTGGAACATTTCTTTTATATTTCGTTGTTAAAGCATTTTTTAACCAAGGTGGAGACAGACTCTAACACCCAACGCCTCCATTTGACCTTGGTAGGGATTATTAGGTACCCATAACTGTGTTATAAACCAAAAGATAGAAAGCTTTCACTCTCCTTTGCCACAAGCAAAAGAAGTAAACAATCTATAAACAAGTGTCAATATTCCATCTAATATTCCCATCGTTGTCTTCAAAACCTAATACATTTTGAAAGAAATAAAATTTAACACATTTGTCTCTATCGCCGAACTGGGTAATCTGGATAAGATCTCATATTTAATTTTTCGGATGGTAGAGGTGATGATGTAGTTAAAAGCATGCTCGACGTTGCCAACGTTTTTTTGCTCTAGCTCTGAAAATGCAGGTTCTTAGTGCAAAGGTGATAAAATACCCTAATTTAGCTACATTCGATGTGTTAGTCGAAATACAAAATATTAATTCTTTATTGTTTAGGGTCTTGTTAAAAATGGTGTGTAGCAATGGTTGGAATTTTTGAAAGACTTTTTTAGTTATTCCACAATCTATAACGATATGTACTTCGCTAACTTGCAATTGATGGCATAAATTACATTGTTTTGATAACGTTGGATTAAATCGTTGTAGCAGGAAGCTACTAGTATAATTGCGATGAATTTGTTGTCAAATGTCGGATCTAACAAATAGTGAAATGTAGTGAGACATTTGGTTTTTCACAGACTTCCGTCCAGTTGAAATCAGTAGGAAGCTGCAGACGCTCATCCCATTTCAATTTGTATCTTTCGGCGGGAATGTCTAATTTTTGCACAGTACAGTAAGTATATTTGGGCAGTTTTCATTTTGCCCAATGGAGAATTGCAAAGGTAAAGAATCACTTTATTCTAATCCGTTGGTTTGAGAACCGACCCTAAACTTAGAAAAGTTTGGAGTAACAGCATCTTCATCACCCGGATAGTGGTATTGAGTAACTTGTCGTGCCTTCTTGAGAAGACCAGGTCTTTAATAAGAAAGATATCATGTTTGATCAGACTTTTTTCTTATTAATTAAAAAGTGACGAATTGCCTCGTTGCTGTCTAAAAGTTCATTATGAAATAGGTGAGAATCTTGCTCGAAATTTGTTGACATATTCAGTTGCTTGAAGATATTAAGAATATTTCTAATGAAGTCTTGAGTTTTTTACGAGAAATGCTTACTTTGAGAGTGTGTGGACTTTGAAGAAAAATTTCCACTCCGTTATAACCATCGATTGTCCCTAAAATTTCGTCCAAGAGGACTCATTTAGGGATTTAAAAATGTCTACAACCCAATTAATCCTTTGTACTTTAAACTTATTAAGGGTATTATCCAATTGTAGAACCACTATTTTTATAGCTGCCATAAAGTTGTTTTTCATCAACTTCCTGTCGCTTTCCACCCGAGACAAATATAAAAATTATTCTATTGATTTCTTTAACAATAAATAAAGGCAGGTCAAAAATTTTCGTCCTATACCAAAGTCTTGAACATTTATCATGGTAATGGTTCTATAACATGAAAGGTCGTTTAAATCGCTCTTTTTAAATATAATTTTTATTATGCCATTGAGAAAAGCTCAATTCTTTTTTTTTTTCGACAGATGCTATTAAGCGTAGAAAATCTTCTTTTAGTAAATTACAAACAAATTTATAAAATTCAATTGGTAAACCATCTCTACCAGGGGATTTGTTGCTAGGTAATAGATTTATAGCCTCACAAACTTCTTTTCCTCACATGTCAGTATCACAATGCGTTTGTTGATGGGGCCTTTAATACGTGAATCGATCCTAAGGAACTTCCTTTGTCTTTTATTGGCATGTGCTTCATTCTTAAAAAGTTCCTGATTGAATTTTTGGTGGATGTACGTAACTGGTGTATATTGTGAGTACATGTCCATTAGTGTCCTTAAGGGAAGCAATGATGTTGCCCTTAGCATGCCATTTTTCCATCCTATTGTAAAAGTTTATTTTAGGTTCTGATTCTTCAAAATTGGTTCAGTGGGATCGTATTGTGTAGCCATTGGCTTTTTCAATTAGAAAAGCAGATAGTTGTTCTTGAATAGCCAGTAGGCGAGCCAAGATGATACCATTTGGAAGTAATGATTCCAATTTGGTTTTTCTTCTTCTAATTCGCATTCTAGGGTTTTTCTAAATTTGTTTTTTCCTTTGACTGTAGTCGATTGAGATGGTCCGCACTAGATGTTTGGCAGCATCCCACCATAATTACATAATCTACATAATTACGAAATGCTGTCCATTCTGTTTCGATCATTGATCTGTAGTTTGGATCTTTTAATAGAGAGATGTTCAAACACAAAGTATTTGGACATTGTTCTATGTCATTACTTGATTGTAATATTACAATTTTATCATCATTCCAGACGGTCGACAGAAATTTGGTATCATAGATAAATTCGCTTTCTGTTTCGCTTATGTAAACTCTTTCTATCCTGGACCGGGATTTTAGATTTGTTGTGATAAATGAGTATCGTCGAAGTATCTGGTTTCTACACCGAAATGAATCAACTATCTGTTTTTCCTCTTGTAATGCTTTCCATCCATTGCACATGATTTGGTCCTGGTGGGGCATTCTATTTCTATCTAACATGTTGTTGGTAAAATTAAAATCGCCTAGTATCAGATTTTTTCCTGGTTCTCTAAATTTTCTGATAGTAATTGCCGAATCTTATCTGTCAGATATTTACCGGAAGGATGCCCATAAAAGCCGTATAGTTGTTTGCATTCACCATTCGTCGTATCTCGGATACTTAAATGTAATATTCTGCCGACTGCAATATCATGCTGATGAATAATTTCATACCTTTTTCATACTAGAATAATAATACCTATGAGTAACTATCCTGCAGGGTGCATGGTGTATATGCGAGGTTATAAGATGACAAATTCGTGATATGGTTAGAAATTTTGTCAAAACTGGGTACATGAGTTTCAACCAAACATATTATTTCTGGTTGGTATTGTTGAACGGCTTCTTCTAAGTAGATCCCTTTTTTATTACCTAGGGTAGTGTTATTGATTCCATTTGGGTTCCAAAGCAAGAAATTTATTTGGCTTTCCATATTTTGTCTCTTGTTTCAGCAATTCGACCCTATAGAATAGTTTACTTCTTTTCTTTGCGCTTAAATTCCTTTGCTGGGCGTGAGGGTGGGGTGATGAAGTCGGCATTCCTCTTGCCAGCGGTAGACCCTGTCGCAGGAAACTAGTCGCTGTCAAGAGGGCAGACGACCCCATAGTGCCTATTTGTGCATTTAAAGCAACATATTTTGTATTTAGTTTGTACCTTGTTGCAATATTTTTCAACAGTTGGTGTCCATCCCTTTATCAGTAATTGTTTGTTTAAGTTTTCCTTGATATTTTGCAGTAGCTTGTCCGTTCCTGTTTTGTTTGGATGTGTCATGTCGTCTTCAAGGTATTGGTCAGTTATGGCGTCAGTTTCTACCACTTTTGTCAGGTTCCATTTCTTAGTAATTTCTTCTATAGTTTCCATTGCATGGTCTACTTTTCCTATTGCTGCTTCGCTTTTCTTAATTACGGGTTGTACAAAATGAACCCTTCTTTTCCTGTCTCTGCTTACAAAATCCTCAGTCACTTCGTTTATTTTTTTAAGTTCTTGATCTAACTGTAGGCTGAATTCGTAGGTAGCCTGCTCTTTCCGTATATTTTTTGATCCTGAATTTATAACAATGTCTTCATATTTTTCAGGATTGTCGTTGTATATTAGGCTGTTGGCTATATGTCCTAGCCGGGGCCCTGGGATGCAATATCGCCATTGGTTGACATTTGATCAGCCAGTCGTAACGTACTATCTGATATGATTAATGTTTTCACCCTTGTTTGTCTCTGTTCCATCTCAGTGCGATCTTCTTCAATCCCGGGGTATTTGTCAGTTTGTGTTGTACTGCATCTTTGGCAGACATATGGTTGCCCACGATAAAATACTTTCATCGGTGCAGTGGTATCTCCCAATGGGGAGTCATTAAACCTTGGGACAGGTTTGCTGAGCTCGATTAACAGTGAACTTTTGCCATTTACAATCTCTGTATCCCGGTATGTGCACTTTTTAGTTGGTACTATGATGCTTGCAAACTGCTCAAAATATTTTTCAAAAGTGGAGTCAGGGGTGTGAGCAAGGGCACCATGGTAATCATTGATTATAGTGAGCCATACTGCACTTTTGCTTCCACTATGTGGCCTCGTTAGAGGGATTTGGAAAAGTTTAGCTTAGAAAGAACAGATAAACATCCGCCATTGTCATCAAATGATCTGAAAAACTAATAACCGAATTCTCTTTGTTTATGGACAAAGAAACACTCAACAATCACCGAACAGGTAACTATCAAACAATGTGAAAGACAATATTCAAGAATAAACACTTTAATCAACTGTAAACAAACTGGATAATATACTTATGAGAAGGATTGAAAGTAGTAACCAAGATAGACCTAGATCCAACAACGACGTCCACTCAAGTGTCCACAAAGTGCTCTCTGGAAAACAGAAACGATGAGTCACGAAAACAAATACGAAGTGTCATGTGCATTAACGAAGTGTCCAACAGAACGATGGGTCAGTGCGGACGTCCGTGGTGACAGGGATCGAGATGTCGTGAGAATTGGCGCCATATTTGTGTTGTGTATTCTTTTGCTAGTGCTGGAAGCCATATTTCTGGAAGACTGTAACGTAAGCTGTTGATGTGATTGCTGTGTTGTAGGGTGTGAATGGTTTCTTTGATTTTTCTGGTTGTTGTTTTGATTTCCATGTCTATAGTTTTCTTGTTTTACGAGTCAAAAGTATGTATATGGGTCCAACAGTTGTCAGCTATTTGATACTGTTTTATGTCACCAATCTGAACAGCTCTCTTGTGCTCCTTTTCTCTTCGCCTCAAGGAACGTTTGAACTCACCAATCTAGGTAGCATGACAGTCTTTACAATCCAGTTTGTATACAATGTTGTTGTTTTCTTCTAGGGGGACTAGATCCATTGGTTTTGCTTCTGGCTCAGCAGCATGGTTGGATCTGGATGTTTTATATAAAGCTATCTGGACATGTTTTGCTTGGTATCAGTTTTACAGTAGAACCTTCCGTACTTGTCTTTCTTCTTTTCTCAGGTCATCTAAATTGGATATGACAATTCTTGCTATTCCAAAAATGTTTGCAATAACAATGTTTCGAACCGACACTGGATGATGTGATTCATTGTTCAGATACTGGTCAGTATGAGTTGGTTTAATGTAGATGGTGATAGAAATGCTGCAATCTGTTTGCCTTCAAGGACATCAAGAAAGAGTATTTGCTTTTCCTCTTCTGTCTCCACAGTGAATTTGAATGCAAGCTGTTGATGTGTTCAAAGAACCCATGTTGATGATATTTCGTGATGATTGCAAAGACGTCATCCAAATATCTTTCCCAAACAAATGGTGCTTGATAAGTGGTTGACATTGCTGTAGTTTCAAAGACCTGCATGAATATTTCAGCAATCACAGAGGATGCAGGAGCACCCCTTGGTACACCATTTGTTTGAGTGTATATGTCATTGTTAAACTGGAAACATGTATTGGTAAGGAGTAGTTTCAATAGGTCCAGGATATATGAGGGCTTCAGTGTAGTACTGGATGGAAGAAATCATCGTGATAAAGTTGGTCTTCAACAACGTTTACAGTATCATTGATTGGTATGCTTGTGTAGAGGGACGTGACATCAAAGGAGACCATAATTTTATTTGTTTGGACATGTTGTTGTTTGACAAAGTCTGCAAAGTCGATTGTGTTACTGCAGTGATGTGAATGCTGTGTATGGACTCAGGAGATCTGCTACGTGACGTAAGAGTGAATGGAGTGGTCTTCCAGAGTGGGCTACGATAGGGCGAATTGGTACATCTGGTTTGAGTACTTTTGGTAGTCCATGGAACCGTGGTAGAGGTGACTCTTTGGGCTTTATTCAGTGGTAGAGGTAGTTATTAAGGACGTCCTCCTTCTCCAATGCAAGGAGTATTCTGCCCACTTTGGTCTTAACAGCATTCATTGCATTGCGATTAACTCTAGTGCCTAGTCCAATGCTATGATGATCATAGCACTTTTGAATGTAGTCAGTTTTATTGAGGATGACAGTTGAACGTTCTTTGTCAGCTGGCAGGATGCAGGTTGATTTATCATCCTTTAGGGTCCTGATTGCACATCGTTCATCTCTTGTTAGGTTATCTTTGGGTACCTTGGAAGATTGTAAGGTGAGAATTGTCTTTGTCTCGAATGGTGTCTGCTTCACTTTTGGGCAGGTCTTCGTCACTGCAGTTTCGACTATTGATACAATTTTTTTAGTAGGGGTATTTCTTGGAAGAGAATCCTCTGTTCTTGTTAAGGTACGACTGGATAGGTTGATTGTCCAGTTAGACATGCCTTTGGGGATTTGCACTGGTGATGACTTTCGTTTCAGGCTATCAATTTTCCTTTGCTGCCTTTTCCTTTTGGAGAGTAATCTTTTCTTGTGAGTGTCATTTACTGATGAAACTAGTTCTTGGCAGTGTTCAGTCCTTAATCTGCTAAACAGGGACGATTCGACCACTTGAATGTCTACAGTGAGTTGTAACCACTTTCTGTGGTTCAAATGAATCATCTCCTGAAGCAGTTGGCGACTTGTTCTCTCAAGAATAGACTTTGACCGGCTAGTGGCAATTGGTCACTGAAGGCGTAGGTGATTGGGGATGATTCCTTTATGTAGGCATCTTAAGAAAAGAAGGGAGTATAGGTCAAATTAAAATGCAATGAGAGAAGGGATCTTACATCAATCATTACTTCCAAAAACAATTTACCTCGAGGAACCTAAGTGAAAGTGAATGCACTCAGAGTTGGCAATTTGGCATTTAAAAAGACAAATTTCTTCAATTTGGCTCTTTTGAGTTTCTTTGATCTAGCCATATGATGTCATAATAATTCATGTGGCAAGCAGCATCTGAAACATGTGATATGACCAAACGTAGTAGGAATAAGATACATCATTGTCTTAGGAACGTTGTCCCTTGGGTAATGAAAAACATATCAGCTATTCTTATCACGTGACCAGCCAACTGGGATATATATTTGTACCACTAAAGTGCCACACGCCTTGCCTTTTGGCTATATTAAGAAAAGTATAGACATTAAGTGTCAGTTCCAGCCAGTGTGGTATATCCTGTACAGCTTGAGGATGTCTCCGTCATATATTATTATAGTTTATTATTGTACTGTGCAACACATTATGCCTCAACCCAATCCCAGCAATCTCACAAACAAGAAGCTTCAATTGCGTTATACTTGTGTTATTCTCGGGGTAAATTCTATTGAATTTGAATAATGGCACGTAGATAGCAGACGAAAGTATTCCAAACGATAGGAGGCCAAGTATGTATCGGTTTCAGCAGTCTGTGATGGAAGAAAGAATGCTTTTTGAAGACTTTTTGACGAGTATCAGAAAATACAGACAAGAATATTACAAGAATAAAGGACTCCTTTGTGACAAGTCCACATGACAAACTTTCAGAAACCGGACGACCAAGTAAAGGAATCTGAAATTATGCTAGCCATCACCATGTCATGTCACTCTGCTGTTCTTGCAGCAGACCCTTTTGGCGAGCTCACATCAAAGATTGGAAAGGGACGTCGCCTGGAAAGAATCGAGCTGCACATAATAGATGTAAGGACTGATAGATAGCAAACGTAACGTTGCGTGACGTCATTAGCTGCTAGGCCACTTTTGAGGAAACGTTGAGTCTCATGATTCTCTTCCAGATATTAAAGGGCTTTAACTAAGTTTCTGTACATCGTGCACAATATCGATAAAGATCGTGAAAGAAAAATATTTTACTGTAATTTACGCAGCGTGAAAACCACATCTTATCTGTCTAGTGCTAGAACTAAATGGTATGGCACCGTTTGGAAGCAGGAGGGATGATTTAAGAGAGTACTTATTTTCAGCTGTCAAAAAAACTTTACCAGATAGGAGTAAAAATCAGTAACTCTTTTCACTAACCATTAAAACATAGAATACATTCGCTTAGTATAGTATTCTCTTGTAGAGCATACGATGTCTTGCCCCTTTCGACGAAAACGAATCATCTTTTTGCTGGCAAGGGTTAATAGATTTTGCCACATCATCCTAGACCCGAGGGACAAAAATTCTCTTAAAAATATTTTTTCTAATGTGGCTGAAGAGGCTCGACGTCCACTAAGCCATTGGCCAACGAGGGAGCAAAATATTTCGAGTTAGAAATATATAACCAGAAGATTTAAAGACAATCCTAACAGTAATTACCATTATTTTGTTCGCAATAATTGGACAGTTTAAGAATAGGATCAAATCAAATGTTTGCAATATTAGGTATTCAACATGATAATCATGTAATATAACTGCTACTTATTATGGACGTCTAGAAATTTCTAGATAATGTACCTCTAGAGCCCTCTAGAAAGTGATATATATACTTAAAATCTTCTAGAAACCCTCCATGTGCTGCAGGAACAACACTGATGCAATATTTACATGAAGCTCCTAGAAAGTTCCATTTGATTCTATTTTGTTCTAAAAGCTTGTAGAATGTTCTACTGTGTTCTATAGCATTCTATAATCTTCTGGTGAGTTCTACTGTCTTCTAGGTGGAAATCTCAAACCTATATAAGCAGATGCTTTCCAAGGATTTGATTAATTTGCCTTAAGATGTTAGTAATGAAGCTCTGATGGATTCTGGGCTCAGACAAGTATCTCAAGCTGTAAAGAGATTTCTTTGTTAGAGGATATGCTAGTGGAATTTGTATATCACAGCTTAGCTGTTAAGGTTCTCCATCTAGCTCATGTGTACTATCTACTCACTATTAAGGAACTTTATTAATCTTGCACTTATTTTGTGGACTACAATGTTAAAGATACAACAGGGATTTTTAGTGCAGTCGACAGGATTTTGATCATGATACTGAGATTACTACATCCAACCGGATTGACCAAGATCAATAATGAGTTTAAGAAGATCATCATCATGATGCAAGAGCAACACAAGATGATGCAAGAGCAATAGGCAAAAATAGATGGAGCCTCTCCTAGATTTACTCAGGGAGCTGCTCAAGTTCTAGCTACCATCACTGTGTCTGCTTACACTACGACTTTTAACCCGTTTGATCCGACTTTGAAACTTTGGACCAACTACTATGTCCAGTTTTGTACATCTGAATAACCAGTCAGCTACGACTTACAAGCTACTGGTCAATCTGGTAAAGCAGTAGTCACCACCGAAAGGCATTAACGACCTCTCAATGAACAAGATTGTTTCATTCATAAAGGATCAGTTTGACCTAAAAGATTCATTGTCTGAGAATGTTTCAACTTGTGGAGTGAACGAAGTGAAGCAAAAGGGACATCCCAGGTCCAAGGCCAATTCTAAATCTAGTGACTTGGACAAATCCCAGGTGAATTGCCACCACTGCAGGAAGCCAAATCACAAGGCACCAGATTTCAGAGTCAAGGATCCCTTTTGCTCCTACTGTAATGGAAAGGGTCACCTGGAAGCTGCCTGCCGGGAGAAGGAGAATCTTGCCACTTAACAAGAGATAAATTGAATTGGAGGCAAATCCGTCCAGACACCAGCTCTTGCAGACTCTTCGCCCAAGCGCAAGAAGCCCATCCAAATTGATGATAAAACCATTTAAATAGAAGTTGATACTGGGAAAGCCCATAATTTTCTTTCTGTAGACCATTGGAAAGAACTAGGAGAACCAGTACTGGAACAGCCTCTGACCAAATATCAATCTGCCAGGAAACACGACCTACCTGTGAAAGGCAGTTTTGTCACAGAGACCAACCAGCCTGGATACAGGGAAAAGTACTCAGTCCGATTCCAGGTCACTCCAGTTCCAGATTTGAATCTCCTGTTTCACTTTACTTTTTGTCAGTTCAGAATATCATTGGCTGAAGCTTTACAATAAGCTAATTTAGATTCTCATATGGTACTGGACCAGTTTCTAGTGGATCACAAATTACGTCAGCAATGCTGCCATTTTTGCAATTCATTTCCAGATCTGTGGATACCAGAGTTGGGATGTCTTGAAGGCCTGGAGTTTGACGTAGAGTTTAAAGCTAAAGCCGATATTCTGCAAAGCCAGACCTGTTCCTTATGCCCTTATTAAAGACCTGGAGAAAGCTTTAGAAGCCGGGATTGCCAGAGGAGTTTGGGAGCTAAGTCAGTTCAACATTTACGTCACACTCGTTATTTCTATTTGCAAGGCAGCTTTGCCAGGACAAGGAACACCAAAGCTTTGAGTGTGTGGTGACTATTCCGTAACAGTGAATCTACAACTAAAGGAGCTCCATCACCCACTACCTCTCCCAGAAGACTTAATGCGCAAATTGGGAGGTGGATACAGATTTTACTAAGATTGTTCTTGTAGATGTATACAACTAGGTCAAACTTTTCCCGTAAAGTCTAAGAAAAAGTGCCACAAAAAGGAGTTTTGTTGCTGAAGAGTCTGCTGTCTGCCCAAGAATACTTTTATCAAGTCATGGATCAGCTTATCAGTGACTTGCTTGGAAAGGCCGTTTATTTGGACAACATAAGTGATAAGTGGAAAAAATACAGGCGATCATGAGGCTAATTTATGAAAACTACTGAAACGTCTGGATCAGAAGAGAGTCTTGCGGAATATCTTGGCCATTTTTTATCCAAGGATGAAATTACAAAAGGGACCTAGAATGATGCCGTCTTTGCCATGGCCCCGGCAACAAATTTTCAAATTCTCAAAGCATTTCTGGGCTCAGTCCAATTTTATGCTAAGTTTCTTCCATCACATCTGACTATGGTCTGTAATCCATTACACCAATTGACCAAGAAAAATATACGCTGGCACTGGGGAACAGAGCAACAAAAGTCTTGGTTATCGTCGGAAAATGTCCTTGTTCACTACAACCCGTCCTTACCACTTGGATCAGCACGTGAGGCCTCAAATGTTGGAATTGGTGGTTTACTATTTCACCACTATCCAGATGGAATGGAGTGACCAATCTGCAATGTATCTAAGAAGCTGACTACTTCAAAATGTAATTATGGTCGGATCCAATTGGAAGCCTTAGCCATCATGTTTGGTCTGAAGGAGCTCTAACAGTACTTATATGGACCACGGTTCCACTTGGTCACTGATCACTGACCATAAATAGCTACGTTTGGTCTTTAAAGACCAACACCATCCTTCGCATCGAACCAGCTGGCTGAATAGGCACTACTGCTTAGTCAATTTGACTACACCATTGAGTAAAGACGAACTGCCCAGCATGCCGATACCGATATCGTAAGTCGCCTTCCAACAGTTTTGGCTGACGTCGAGTTTGATGGGGAGAAAAGTGACAAAGACCATCAGTTGGTTTGCACCATAAACAAGGATTATGACAAGATTTCGCCAACCCAAATTGATTCACTCGCCAGTGAATCAGCCAAGGACCCCAACTCACTCTAGAAGGCTGGCCTCAAAGTTAAAAAGACAAAGGAAGGAAAATGCATCGCTATCGAAAACTGGCTGACTCTCTTTCCTCTGTCAGTTGTTGCTTAGTGCATGGTTCCAGAGTTATAATACCTGCTAGTCTCCGACATCTACTCGTGGAGCAAATGCGTCTTGAACACTTTGGAATGCAATGAAGGAAGCAGTAAACAAGAACCTTAGTCTACTGGCCGAATATTGATGAGGATATTGAATCCACATGTTAAAGCTGCGCTACTTGTGCAGAACATCAGAATAAGCCATCCAAACCCTCAATTTGCCCACGAATGTTGCCTGAGAAGCCATGTAGCCGGCTGCACTTGGATTGTGCGATTAACTTCCTAGGATTTAATTGGCTTGTTCTAGTTGATGCCTACTCGAAGTAACGCTGCATTCATCTCATTCAAGCAGTGACCACAATGGCCACCATAGATTTATTTCAGCAGGCCTTTGCATAGATCGGATATCCACACATACTGGTTAAGTAAAATGCTTTGACATTTATGTCAGAAGAATTCAAAGCTTCGTTGCAAGGAAAAAGGGATAACACATCTTACTGCAACCTCTTATCATCCTGCAACCAATGGTGCAGTTGAACGACTTGTCCAGACATTTATGCAGGGACTACAAAAGTCTAGCTTACCACCAAGGAAGGCTCTCTTAAAGGCTTTTCTCATGCAGTATCTCCACTCTCCAAATAGCACAGGATACTCACCAAGTGAGTTGTTAAATTTCCGACAAAAAAGGACAAAGATTAATAAGCTGCTACCACTGCCTGCTTACATTTCCCGAGGTAAGCCAGCATAGGAGGCTACAAAATCACATGCACTCATGTCACTACGAATTACAATGTTGGAGATCCATTTTATGCTCTCTAGGTTGGTCCTTGACTTGACTAAGATCAGAGATATGTACCTGCAATTGTCACAAAATGGAAAAATACTGGCTCAGTGAATGTTTTTGTCTGGCCTTGCGGTCCAACATGGCGCCGCCATGTTGACCAGTTGCAACTACGATATGCTTCTCGAGATGATTTTAAACCGGGCAACGACATTAGGCACACATCATCAGCTGAAGAACAGCCCAATGTACCACCAGGGCCAGGATGCTGCTATTTTTTGTAAAGTTTGTAGAAGAAAAGAACTACAAAGTCAGTGTTACTTGACCGTGGACCGGGACAGATTCGAAAGTTTACACGCAGTACCAAAAGGAAACCCTCCAATCGTTTTATGCCTTCAAGGTAATGCTGACAGGCTGTATTTGGGAGGTGTTATGGACGTCTACAATCTTCAAGAAAATGTACATCTGGGACCCTCTGGAAAGTGATATATATACTTAGAATCTTAATAGAAACCTTCCCTGTGCTACAGGAAAAACACTGATGCAATATTTACATGAAGCCTCTAGAAAGTTCCATTTGTTTCTGTTTTGTTCTAAATGCTTCTAGAATGTTCTACTGTGTTCTATAACATTCTATAATGTTCTAGAGGGCTCTACTGAATTCTAGGTGGACGTCGCATGCATATATAAGCAGTTGATTTCCAGGAATTTGATTACTTTGGTTTGAGATGCATGCAATTACGCTGAAAGAAATTTTTTTGTTAGAGGAGATACTACTGAAATTTGTATATCAGAGCCTAGTTGTTGAAGTTCTCTATCTAGCTCAGGTATACTCTCTACTCACCGTTAAGGTACTTTATTAGCTCTGTACGTATTTTATAGACTACGGTGTGAAGATACGACACTAGCACTAGCTACAAGTGATTGAAACGATTATGTTTTTATACTTTATTACTTATTGAAGCCCCCTCAGTCTTCTTTACTCGAGAGTGTTCAACAGTCAATCAACAGTCAATGACATTGCTGAAAAGCCTAATATTTTTTAGAATCTTGTTTGCTGTATTATTTGCTACTGATACAAGTTAAATACAAAAAATAATCCAAAGGTGTTTTTTGAAATTCAACGATTTTCTATTCTTTGGAATTTACATGATATAAACCATTTTATTACAAAAATGATGCTCCTTAGTTCGACTTTTTAGTTTTAATCTTGTAGTGATGATGGAACTTTATACTAGACAGATTGTTTTACTTCAGCCATGTCTTTTGTTCTATAGACCTTGAGTTCACCCTGTTTCTTTGATTTAGTTTATTGGATATTGTTTTCTTTCTATTACCCGGGCCATACCTTACCTTTTTTGTAATGACACTTGTTTTAGAAATTAACGGCAAGTTTTTTTTTACATATAGCCACTTTTGTCTTATTTTTCCTGCCATTTGATTCCACGAACGCAAGGGGAACCAATGGGGATACTTCAGAACCATTATATCCTATTAAAGATACATGGACGAACGTGATCTTATCTAAATAAATAGCTAATGCCAAGTACGTCTTGATAGAAGCTGAATTCTAGAAGATAGAAATTAACGTTCCTAACTTCCTAGCGACATCATGTAAACGGGATCTAAAATTCACGAAACTGACTGCCATTTGGAAGTCAATGATGATAATATTACGAGCATTGACAATAGGAAAAAATTGATTCCTTGGGTCCAAGTAATGGATTATGGTTTGTCTTTATCCATCCTCTCTATGCAATAATGCTAAATTGATGTTGAGAAAATGTACTGCACATGCGCTCACCGTGTCATCTGATATCTCTTGCCTTATGTTTATTCGTTGAATTGATTGAATTGGTTGTGTATTGGCACCAGTCCTTTTCAACAGCTATCTTGTAGCAATAACTCTGTTGACAAGATCACAAGTAGAACCTGATGATGACCGGAAACTGCCCAAAATGTCCAGGAGTGTGTGCATCCAGGATCAATCCCAATTCTCATCTGACTGCTCACTCAAAGAAGGAGAAAGGAGCCAACGTCGTCGACAGCCATCACGGACAGCCTTAAGCAGTAAGCAAGAATTGATCATAAGGGTGTCTTTAAGTTGCTTCCCTTCATATTAATGAGATTGGGGAATTTCGGCCTTATTTATCTCATATGTAAGCGAAAATGGATGTTACTCATTAATTGGTACAATACAAGATAAGGAGATGAAGGACAACATAGTTACATAAATTTCCAGTTCAACTGTTGAGCAAAAGTATACAATGTTCTTTCTGTTAATCATTCATACATGAAGCCTGGGATATGATATTCAAAACGGCTTATGTCACAAAACATAAGTAATAGCACTGCAAGCATCAATTAAGATCTTTTGCACGTGTTTACAAGATATCAATCAGCTGTGTTCAGCACTGTTCTACATAACATCAATCAAACATGTCCGGCACCTCTCTACAAAATATCAATCTACAATTAATCCCCTCCCCCTCAAGAAAAAGAAGTCCTAATACACTTTGCAATTTTCAAATGTGCCACGTATCTATAAACTCCTTTTTCTTCCAAACAATGTTGCATTTTTTGAGAAAAAAGCATACAGAAAAAAATCCATTTGCATCGTTACTACAAGTATTAAGTCGACAGAGCAATATTGCACAAATAAGTTTCTTTGAAATATTTTTGCGTATCCTAAGGGCTTTTGTTTAGGACTGTACCATATTGAGCACAAAATATGCACTAAACGTGTTTACCAATGTTGTTTAAAACATCATTCTACAATGTTTAGCAATATCTTACAAAACGTCAATCTACCATGTTCAACAGCATTCTACAATAGTTCAACTAAGCATGTTAAGCAACGTTCTTGAAAACACTCACACTGAATAAGGTGTCCTTTAATAAGAGTTAATTACACCTACACAGTTAGCAGGAAGTACAAGTAATATGTTGCTTGCTGTTTTTTGTACGAAGTTTCAACCAATTTTCTTTCTGTTGAATGTTAGAAGCACAATTAAGAAATTGTAGACTATTAGCAGTAAAAGCATAACACAATTTGCGAGGCAATCTCACTAGTAAACCTTTGGTGATGTAATAACGAAGGGAGCGAGACAAAATAGCATACGACATTTTTGAATTACGCTTAATTTGTCCCCAGGAACTAGCAAGTTGTTCTGGTTTTCTAATGTTGAACTCCCACTTATCTTTAGCTATCCACTGCAGGCAACTTGATTCTTGCAGAAGAAGGATGAATAAAAATTCAAAGAGATGGATTGACTTGTTTGCTATTGAAAGAAAGAAAAGATCGATCTTATCATTTTAAATCAGACACAGTTACAATACCCTGAGTTAATTGCAGCCGCGCAGACGACCTGTACTGGAACCATAGTGATAACAATGGGTCTATATTTGAAACAACGTTTTATGGTTGTAAATTTCAAATTTGCCTTGAAAATCGCCTCTGACATTCATCAGAGTGGACTATATAGCAGTGACACTTATCCGAAGATTCTCGTCCTTATACATTTTGGAGCATTTTGAATTTTCTCGTAAATGTTGACCTATGGGAAAATCGCTTGTTTTGGCAGTAATTTTAGCTTAGCAAGCGCGAAACGGCTGTTCTCTAGTAGAAATTGATACTTCACGTACTGACTTAAAATGTTGTTAAAAATAGCTTTGAAGCATGCTTTTAGTGCAATGTCGCCAATTTTGAAGGCGATTTTCAAGTTTTGTACCACTAAAAGATTGGTTGTAAATGTGACATCGAAAGGTTCTGAAAACCTAAACTGAAATCCCTGCTAAAGTCAATGAAATTGATTAACCTTCCAATAGAACTTGTTGACCAAAAGAATGGCAGAACGTATGCAAGCTTGCTTGTGGTAGTGAATAAATTAAGCTTATTAAATATTTGAAGTAAGCTAATTCCAGTTACTTACTGTTTTAATGTTGGCTTATTTACATCATAAGATGCCTACGCAGAATACCACTTTTTGAACCCTCATTATTCGTAAATTAAGAAATTTGCAACTCGGCTCTAAACATGCAAAGAATAGCAGGCGCTGGAGTTTTTGCTAATTCTTTAAAATGCAAAAGCATCTTTCCTTACGTCGAAGCCTCTTCTTGTATGCCTTTCTTCTCCGTACCACACCTAGGTTAATAAGTAGATATAGAAACATCTTCTCAGTTAAGAGCTGCACATCAAATAACCTGATTTTAATGATCTTCCTCATAAACAGATTGAATACAATGCATTTCAAAACAAATACATTTGTTTTTCATTTACATGTTAGAAGAAATGAATTACTCTCAATGTTACTCTAAAGCACAAAGCAGCAACTTTAGCTTACTAGAGGCAAACTCTTTAACCAGTATCCCAAGCAATGATAATGCACTAAGCAGCAACGCGATGCCACTTTAGCTTACTAGAGGCAAACTCATTAAGCAGTATCCCAAGCAATGATAAAGCACTAAGCAGCAACGCGACGCCACTTAAGCTTACCAGAGTCAAACTCTTTAAGGGGTATTCCAAGCAATGCAAGTTTGTCTCGAGTTGCGTTCTATATGTTTACTCCATGCGATTTCTTTGACACTTTCCATCTTGTGGTATCCCTATACATGCTAATCAAACTTAAGAAAACCCCTAAGAAAACATTATAGGATCGAACTGCCACTCGAATGCAATATTGTCTAAAGGTTTTTACTGCTTGATATGACTTATTTACTTGTGACATGATCTCGGTAGATTTTAGAATTTGCAGAAGGAATTGGTGGTTGGATTGCGATTAATTACCTCCGCCAAGGAGGTTATGTTTTCATCGGGGTTTGTTTGTTGGTTGGTTGGTTTATTGGTTTGTATGCTACCAAAATAACTCAAAAAGTTATGGACGGATTTTGACGAAGGTCAAAAATGAGCAAACGTAAAGATGATTAATTTTTGGTGGTGATCTGGATCACTGTCTGTTTGTCTGTTTGTTGTCTGTCTGTGAGCAGGATTACGCAGAAACTACTGGACGTATACTCATGAAAAAGGTCAGACGATCAGTCTTCAGCCAAGTGACATCCCATTAAACTTTTGGGAGGATCCGAATGAAATCCTGTAATTTGGATCACATTTTCGGTAATGAAACCTTCATAGTGTTGGTGAGAGATAATCCACTTACCATATTGAAGTTATTACCTCCGCAAAGGAGATTATGTTTTCATCCGAGTTTCGTTATTGGTTGGTTGGTTTGTTTGTTAGCAAAATAACTCTAATAGTTACCGATGGATTTAGACGAAATTCTCAGGATAGATCGGAAATGGAGTAACTTAATGATGATAAATGTTTAAGTGGTGATCCTGATCATCGTCTGTTTGTTTGTCTGTCTAGTTGTGTGCCTGTCCCTCAGCAGGATTACGCCAAACCCACTAGACGGATACTCATAAATAATAGTCAGGTGATCAGTCTTCATCCAAGTGATACCCCATTAAAGTTTCGGATGATCCTAATGACATCTTGTATTCTTTATCACTTTTTCGTTAATGTAACCTTCATGGTGCTAGGGAGAGATAATCCATTTACCATGGTAACTTGGGAGAACTCATGTTATTTGATTCTTTTTTTATACCTTAACACAAATTTTTATCATATTACCTTTGTTGATAATTTTGGCATCCATGAAGCACTCGGATTTTCACTGATCGACCTTTATCTGCTAGAGACAAATTTGAAAAGCATGTTGAAATGGAGCCTTAGATACAAGAACATAATACGATTTACAAAAAAAGGAAAATAGATAAGCTCGTTAACACAGGACCCGGTTACAAAGCATCCCTTATTTGAGTGTTTGTGTGTCTGTGTGTGTCGGGTGGGGGAGGTTGGTGCTGGTTATGGACCTTAACTTTACTCGATCAAAACTAATTCTACCCGAGGTTCTTATATGGCTTCATGACACAAAAATGTGCATAATTTTGGCTAATCTGACCCTGTCAGATGTTTTTCGGGCACAGGAAGGTAGCGTCTATATACATAATGAAGGCAATGTCTTGTGAAGAGTTCTTTGATCGTTACGAGGGGATTTTTCAACAGTGACCGCCTTTTAGCAACCTTCGTAACACTGATGGCATTAATGAGGTCTTCACTTAGCAACAAGCAGTCCTGTGATCAAGTGACGACTGTTGCCTAGTTCCTTACAAATGGTTGGTTACGGTCGCTGAATTGACTAAACTAGTCATTCAACTGAATAACTTTTCCCTCAAATCCTCTATTTGGTTATGGTTGGAATTGTAACACTGCAAGATCCTTCGGTCGTGACGCCCTTGATTAACAGTACGAGAACGCGATCAAAGGGGGGTAGTATTCCGATTTTGTTGCCATTGATTGACGTATCTAACTCGTCTTTACTTAATTGTGACCATTATGTAGTGGGGAGGGAGGTGAGCGAGGCATTACTAAGATGAAATGTGCAATTTTTTTGTAGTACAAACTTTCTCTGCAGCTGAGATGTAGAGCCTGATTTCAAAGAAACTTTCTTGATGCAGATATCAAATCATGACACCCAAAATTTACGGCTGGGAAACAATGTTCCTGGACATCAGTTGTCAGAACATCTTCACGGGTTCAGCCCCCGTCCTGGACGTAAGTCTATAAAAAGCACATTCAATTTCTACACAGGTTAAACATATTTTTTGCGCGTGCATATTTTTGTCTTGGTACATACTTGGTACGTTCTTTATAGTCAGCTATGGTTTTGAAAGCTGGACATTTAGCAAAGAAATCATATATAAATTTTGTCGAAGCTTTTGTATTTGTTGCTACTGGAAGAATTTTAGAAGTAGCTGCAGAGACAAAAACAAGTAAAGAAGTGCAGAATAAGATTAATATTAAAGTAGGTGCTTGATCAAGATTACCTGGAAAAAGGTAAGATTTTTTGGACATTTTTGCACAGGATCCGTTTTAAAGTTGTCTTTATTCTTACAGGTACTATAAAAGCAAATTGAGGTAAAGGTAGACAACGTTGTGGGATGACGTGAAAACACATGAGGTGCTAGAAAGAATATGTCAAGAACTTTCAGATCAAAGATGATATCTTATGATGATTGATGTTGATGATGATGATGATGAGGATGAGGAGGAAGATGAATATAATTATGATGATATTTATTATTGTGATAGTGATGATGAGAATGATGATAATGGTTATGATGAAGATAATTATGATGATAATGGTGATGGTGATAGTGATGAAGATGATGATTATGATAAAGATAATGATAATAATAATAATTATTTTTATTAGTATTATTATTAGTATTATTATTACCATCATTATTATTGATATTAACATTATTACCATCATCATTATTATTATTATTATTATTATTATTATTGATGATCACTGCCGTATGCTCATTCTTATCTATAAACACCAGATCAGATCTCCTTGCTTCAATCATATTATCACACTGGATAGTTACATCCCACAACAGCTTTACATCCTCGTTTTCAACAACTCCCTCAGGTGCGTGCTCGTACCATTTGTCGTTGCATTCCAACCGTCTTTTGTTACATAGGCCCAAACGTATCTTTCTTGCACGGTTTTCATGACGCCTTTTGTACTATTATTGTTAATATTATTATTGCTGTAATGATGATGATGATGATGATGATGATGATGATTGAGACCTTAGCACATGCATTCTGTCTTCTCCTTGTAGCAGGGATAGCACTCCCCAGTGCTCATTTACTCCCTTTAATCAGGGGACTAAATAAGTATAGAGATAAGATCAGAAATTCGGTGAGAAAATCAGAGTAGTTTTATTTCTTATTCCATGCCTTCTTTGGATTTACTTTATAAACTGCATGGCGCGAACAAGTCAGTAGGTACTGCATCGACATTGTTTGTTAAGACCTAGCATCTATGAATCTCAGTTATAGTGGTTTGATTATTAATAGAAAAAGAATTCAGTTTTCAAAATAAGTATTTTTAATTCTTGACCGCATATAACTTATTAAATCCCACAAAGTGTTTGAATGGTTAGCAACAAAGAAAGTTTGAAGAGGGAATTTGTTTGGAGTCTCTTTATCGCAACGAGACTCATTCAGTGTCCCAAAAATAAACACTGGTTTCCTGGAGATAATGGATATTGTTGACTTCAATAAGTTAATTAGGAGAATTTTATGTGGGGATCGCTTGTTAGAAAGAAGAATAAAGGCATTGCCTGTAGATTATCTGAGTAAGTCTTTCGTTTTTTGTACACATTTTCTCCAGCTGGGACTGTCTGTTCAGTCTCACGTCTTTGAGAGCACATTTTGTTGACCTATATCGTACCTAGTACCCGAGCTGTTGAAAGTAAATTAAAAGATGTTAGAAAGGGTTCTTAGCGAACATTGCTCTACATTTTGTCAGCTTGTTTGGTACATGGACCACGTCCAATTTCGTTTAACGTAATGTTTTGGTGCATATTCCTATTTTTTACTTAAAATCCTAGTCGCCATTAATTCTAATAGTTGCTATTCTTAACTAACATGAGTTATTGATAGAAAGCCTCAATTCCAATTAATTTGTTCGTGGCTAGTTATTATAACGACAATAAATTCTTAATTATGGGTTTTTAGTGAGTTTAAGAACTCACTAAAAACCCATAATTATGATAAAAGGGATATTACGGTTTGATGAATGTTTAAATAGATACTTAATGTCTTTCAAATATTGACATGGCAAACGTCATTTGCATTGAAATCGCTTAACTTAATGTCAAATCGTTTGCTTTGTATATTTAAACCTTTAAAGCAATATTTTCTGTATTTCGAGAGAAGTTAGGTTTTGTTGAGGTTCTTATTGACAAGGAACTTGAGGCCCAACTTAATAATTCCTTCTCATACGGTTTTCGACGCGGTCTGCTTGTTATTCAAGTATTCTCAGTCCACCGTTGTTCCCCACCGAACTTAAGTAATTCAGGGCTTTTTAATCAATTTCTCCCTTGGCAAAACCTGAGCTTCAATTTGAACCGAATTTTCCGAGACATCAAGGCACCAAAAACGATAGCACCCTCTCGAAAAGATTTATTAATAAATTTCATACTTTTCTTTACGCTGTTGCTATTGAACGTTTCTGAGCTGGGTCATTCCTCCTTGTTGCTACCTTGGTAGCAGTTAATTACAGAAATTCAAGGAAGCTCTGAATCCGGAAATTTGACCTTTATGATACACTAATATTACTCATCATGAAGACAACTTGGGCTACTAACTTTTGTGATACTTATTTCAAAAGAGTTTACATTTAGAATTGGGATATGAAGATCTATATTTCTGTTCATCACACTGTTTTGTTGTTTGCTTGTACACCTTTCCTGAACCCAAACTTTATTTGCCGAGAAGTGGTGTTTGTTTCTAGTTGATGTAATATAATTGTTTTTGTCATGATTCAGGTATCAGAGACACATTAGGTACCTGAGTGTTATCTTTCTGGGTAAGCTAAGCTCATTTGCATAAAGGTTATCTTTCACAGACATGATGGAGTAATAAACTTATTTGAAGACTATTGTGTCATAGTTTTGTGAAGCCTGTAATGAATCACACAACACACATAGATAGATCCAAGCATAGTTCATGGTGCAATTTTAAGTAATTGACTGCTATTAAAGGGTATACATCTTTGTAATCTTTTACATGTTAGCTTTGTAGCTTAATTTTTATTTCTTGTGTGCTGCTAATTAACAAATTGTAAACCTGGGAAGTGATTGCTTTGGTGTGATGGGCCTTCCTTTCATAGAGACCATGAAGTAGTGGCTATTCATTACTCTGTTAGCTTTGGCAAAAACCTAAGAACTACAGAAATAGCTGATAAAAAGGTAAGCATTCCTATAACATATTCAGGATGGTTTATTTGGTTTGTAATTGAGGATTTTTTGAACATTTCTGTACTACTATGTATATAATATGTTACAACATATATTGAAGGTATAGAAAATAGTGTGGAATTCATAGGTTGTGGATGCACACCAGTGTAAATGACCATACCCATGCCTAGATGTCCAATGTTCTGTTTTTCCTCTGTACAAGCTATATATCCTACTTCTTACAAATCATTGCTCAACTCTTGTCTGTTGTCATCTATAGCTGAGAGCTAGTCAATGGCCAGATTTGACTGTGTCCTGAATAAAATGTTCAACATCAAATGCAATCAATAAATAAAGATTATGGGATCAGAAGAACATCGTCCATGGACCAAAAACTATGACCAGGCCTTTCTGGTGTGTGATAGTGTTCATGTGCCTCCATATTTGCCTGGAAGAAATTGGATGTGCTTTTTATTAGTCTCCTGACTTTTGCTAGGCATCCAGACTATGACCTTGCATGAAATATGTTAAGGAGAAATCATGTGCCTGTTTGATTAAAGTTACCACTAGATACATGGTCTGTTGTTAATCTGTAAAACCTTGAGGCCTGATTGTCAACCAGTTACATAACACTGAACCTAAGACATGCAGTAGAAACCCACAGACCAGAACCTACTCTTCTAAAAACAGACTCATACCATGACTTAAAACTGGATGGCAAGGCAACGCAAGACTGGCTAGTTTCTCATAAATCTGATGCCTGTGATATTTTCAGGGTGTGGTTCTTATCTCAATGTCACTTACAACTATGATGCATAGAATAATAGAAAATAGATGTATGGGTTGCCTGCCTGACATCAAAATGTCAAAAGATATAGTATTTATTGTTGATAAACCAATTTCAATCACAAAATTTGCTTATCACCTGATTTATTTGAGCTGTCCATCTAGCACAAATTAGGAGTTTGTATACACTGATATGGTAAACTATTGCAAAAACACTTGGATCCCATATTCATAAATTTATATGCTTTTCATACATCTGATTGAAAACAATTTCTTTGCTTTGTCATCCATGATCTAAATAAGAATCACTAAAAATCTTGTCTATTACACTTAAAAATTATGCCATGCAATGGACTTTTTTGAATGTCTGACTTAAGAAATGTCAATTTGCAGGCTTCCCTCTGCCTCTTTTCAAACTATTCTTTTTTTGTATTTTTTGGACATCCTTTTGTAATGCTTTAAGAAATGTCAAGTTTCCAATGAATATGTAATCCACAGGGAGTTCTACCCCTTTTCCACCACCCTTGTTTAATCTGCAACCAATATATCTTACTTGAATTTCACCCTGACCATTACAAAATTTGTGAAAGAGAGATGGAAGTCCTTCTGCAACATATCCAACAATTTCATCAACCTTGATTTGGGCTGCATAAGCATCACACTCATTGTCACCTTTCACAATAGATTATTTTTCCAATTGTTACTTTCCTTTCTTTCATGTAGGCATGATAACCTCACATTGTTGATCCACAAAACAACTCCATCTGTTTTGCCATTCTGGTTCTCGATGTTTTTTGTGTCTGCAAATGGCTTTGGTGCAAGGTTCTACCATTTTAATCTTTTTTCCACAAAATAGCCTTGAGTTGAATATGTTTGGTGGGAAAGAAAGCCTCATTCCCTGGGTTGTGGAAGGAAACCCATGAAGAAAACAGACTAATTAGCATGTCATGCAAGGATTTCTTTTCAAGACTTTGATGATGCTGGCGACATTATTTAGATTTAGCATTACAAAGAAAACACGTATTGCTTCTGGTTGCATGAACGATGTCAAGTCATCAATGCCAATGTCTGCAACAACACCTGCGAAGCTCAAGAGGTTCAGTGTCTGATGTGCAAATGCAAATTCACACCCTAACAGTATTGGAAACATCAGGAATCAATTCCAAAAGGAAATCCTACACTCTTGAGTTCAAATGGAAAACTCTGAAACTAGTAGACCAAATAACACAAAAGCACAAATTCCAAATAAGTGTTTGTTTGTAAAATGGAACAAAGAGAAAGATGAAATGGATACAAACAAGATCAAGAAAGGGAAGGGAAATTTAGTAGGAACAAGGCAATTGAGAAAAATAATGTCAGAGAACATTGAACAAGGAGAAATATTTCCACGTAATGTTAGTGCAATGTTAATTGTGTCCAAATTTTAGAGAAGAAGACAACAAAGTAGTAAAGTTTCAAAGTTATTGTTATGCAAGAAAACAAAGTGCAAGGTTGAACAGTAATATCGTGCAAACAAATTTTCGTCTTTCAAGGTAAGCAAGAATTGGTTGCAACGATTCAAAAAAGACACCAGATTTCCTTGTATAGCAGAGCCAACAAGAAAAACATTTCATCAGAGGATTGTTGAGAAACCATTCAGATGATTCATAGAAGTCTTAGAAAGTCTCTAAAGACAAGCAGACAATACAATACAAATGCTTGCATTGATGCAAAATGGGGCCGGTGGCTCCCTGGGAACAGGTATGATGTGGATCAAGCTCCACTGCCTTTTGCTGTAAAGGAAGGACCTACCTTTGCTGATAAAGGCTCCAAGTAAGTATGGAGTAGTCAACCTAAAAGTGGCCTAGACAAGAAGAAAGCTACTTTTCAGTTGTGCATCAGTGGACAAGCAATCAGTGATTGTGTTTAGAGGTAATGGCAATGTAGATGTGGATGAGAAATCACAATATGACATTAGAATTGATATATACTTCCAGCAAAATGTATGGACAGATTTTAAAACAAATAGAGAATGGACAGAGAGCACAATGATGCCAGGAATAGTAGATAAAGAAAATGAGAATGTATTATTTGCAGATAATGTCTTCACTTCAAGGTATTTCATGAAACTTGCAGAGAGAAGTGTAACACAATTGTTTATGTGCTTCCAGATTCACGCACAGACAAGGTTCAACCAATTGATGAAGGCATAGGAAGGATGTTCAAAATGAAAATAGAGGATGAAATGGATCACTTGCTTGATGATGAAGACAACATAGGAAAATGGCATGACAAGATAAGTGCAAGTCAGAGATGCATACTGATGACAAAGTGTACAGGAGAGGCCTGGTAAGAGCCTCAACAGTATGGAGATGTATTAAAGAAATCACTTAAGAGAACTGGATGCTCAGTGCTGGCTCTGAAGATAAATTGAACAAACCACAAGGAGTTGAAAACTATTATTTCTGACTTGTGACTTAAATTTTATGTTTTACTATGGACCATCTCACAAGAAAAAAAAAATCAGTCTGATTTTGGTTCTCATCTTTAGGTGGTTTTTCTAACAAAATCAGTTTATAGGTTCTTATTATTCCATGTTCTTGTTTGTGGGTTTTTACTGTATTGAAAATTCTTGTATGTTATACTGTGATAAAATTCAATTGTCAAGCTCATTTTTGTTAGGAATGTAATCCTCAATTAGTATAAGTTGCAAATGATCCAAGAATGTTTGGATGTATGGATGTTGTTGTCTAGACAAAGCTTTCTTTAGGGCATTGAGGTACAAACTTCAGTTAAGTGACATAAAGGAATATATGTAGCATAAAAGTTACTAATCTTTTGCTATTCATAAAGAATGGGCGAGTGAGTTTGGCCTAGTTGGTACAGGCCAGTCAACGTTCATGGAATCTTTGGTAGAAAATGAACATGGAAAACATTGAGTGGAATGATTAGAATGTATGTAAAGGAAGGAAAGTCAGTGAGGGAGTTACTACGAATAGCTTAGACATTTGTCAGCAGAATCCGTTAACACATTATGCATTGAAGATGGATACACAATGGAATGTATTGAGGCAATGATAATATGTTGCAGCCTGGAGCCTGTATAATAATAGCTACAGCAAATATAAAAGCGCATTTAAAGTTAGATAGCTTGAAGTTCAGCTAGATTTTTTGACCCTGCTGAAGCCATGAATACAAGAGTTTTGAATATGTGTTGCCATTAGGAAGAAGAGGACATATTTTGGGAAATTCTTTTCCCTTTGGCAGGGTAATTTTAAGACAAATATTTCTTAATAACACCCCAGAGAATAATTTCAGGACATCACATAGCAGTCTTGCACAATATCACATGTTCTGTTATTTGATGTAAGGTCTTTGTAATGCTGAAGTCTTAAAATTAGTTTTTGAAGGCTCTAATAAACATGATGTGGATTATTGTCTACTCAAAATTTCTTACTCAATTTACACCATACATAATCATGTAGTTCATTTTCTAGATATGTATTCTGTCATTACTTTGTTTCATCTTGCTTGTATCCTATATATGTACCAGGGTGTATTTACCATCATACTATGATTGATTAAATAATGAATTCCTTTATTCTAAATTTGCTTCATCTCAATAGCTATAAGTGAATAACAATATAAGATTCACGAAGTTGATGTGTTTTCCTGCTGTAGTTCTCTTAGAGTGACAGTGGGATGCCATCATTTGTACAATAAGCAACTTGTATTTAACTTTCATTGTTACTGGTGAACAGTCAATAAATTTAGAGCTGCTGGATGAAGCAGGTACTTTATATTCCAGGTTGAGTACAACCTTGAGGTGCCTGACATCGGTAGATTCATTAACGATTAAGTGTGAATTGTCTGCATTCCATGTGAAGTAATGTTTACTAAGCAAACTATCCTGGATCTTGTTTCGTCCTTGAACTCTATGATTTTAGAAGAGAACAGACCTGTCATCTGTGAATAGCTTAGTGAACTACTTGACCTTTCTATCATGCAACTTTGTCCTTGTAGCAGCTTTCTTGTCATTGTTTGTAAGGCCCGGGTTCAACATCATGCTTCTCATATGCTGAGTCCGTAAGAGGCTGGACATTGAACTTCATTTTCTTTAACTTCGTTTACATAATTTCATTTACTGGCTAAGTGGGACTAAGTGCATTTGGTTTAATTGCTCCCATCAAGTTTCATACAAATTGGTTGTCCAACTTAATTCATAAATTTATTGTAATAATCTTGAATTTAAATCATTCCTGTACATGAGCAGTCTCCAATTTAAAAATGTACTAAATATATAATTCGTTTGTGATTAAACTGTTTTGTTTTGTCACTCATAATGTGATTGCCATTATTGACCAACATTGTTGACTATGACAATTTCTTCCATCTGTTAAAGGTGCCGCATTTAGTGCAGCAATCCGGGATGCCAAAAATTACTACCTTTATTAATGTTTAAAAAGTTATGTCTAAAGTTAAATACGTTACATGCATATTGAATGAAGGCATTGATTACTAATAGTTTATCCGAAAAAAATATTAAAGTGTCTTGGAAATCGTTTCCATGCTGTCAATAAAAGCTTTTCAAGAGCATTTTTGTTTCAAGAATTAGCATCACTGTACTAGATTAGCCACAATAGCCATATATCATTTTGTCAGGATAGTTTTATAGGAAATGTCCTGCACTTGTTGACACTGCAGCAAGGATTGAAGCAAGATCAACTCCGTAAACATTGTTCTGTCCTCTTGTAACATTGCTAGTGCATCTGCATTAGTATTCTTCTTGTGGAGTATGTGATGGTGATGCTACAACTAGCCAATTCTAAAACCCAGCATTGCTCAACAACAAGTTTTTCCTTTCTCTGCAAAATTGTTAAGTGAATTCTTGGTAATAAGGACAACAAATGTACCAAAGGCAGCTAATCAGAAAAAAATATTAACTCCTTTAAAAGCAAGACGTTCAAGCTTTTGTGAGGGATATCTTTTCATGTTCCTGTTGAAACATTTGTTGGTATTTGCTAAAACTTGTGTCATGCCCTTGCAGTGGCAGAACTGTACCAAGGACAGCATCAGAGAAATTTGTGGCCAGAATATGTGGCAGTGACTAATCTAAAATAAAGCTATTTGAGTCAACATGCTTTGGGCGACTGTGAAAAACTGCACAATCAGGTTGTTTCTCTCTACTACCCAGGCATTGAATAGCATTATTTTGGGAAAATAACCAGCCAACAAATTGTTATTATAACACTTATGCAGTAAACATGCACTGAGTGGCTTTAAGGTATAAAAAGCCAGGTCTTATAGATGGTCACCCAATGGTCAAAATTGATAATGGATAGCTTGTTGATGGATGGTAAGTTTAAGTTGCAACAGTACATTTCTCAGTACATTTTAACATGGAGAGAATAAAGTCGCCTTGAAAATGTGCGACATTGCGCTAAAATCATACTTAAAAGCTTTTTTCGCCTGACACTCCTCAGAGTATGAAATGTCAGAAAGGAA
>JANTCA010044080.1:0-16277 GCA_024741275.1 Chironex yamaguchii
ATTTGATGTTTTGCAATCATTGTAATGCACTTCATTTTGTCTTATTACACTCCATTATCTCGTTGTAGTGTCTAAAGCTGTGGCGGCAGAACACTTCTTTCCTAATTATGGTACGAGTTTTGTATATTATTGTGAAGGCACTTTGTCGGTAGTTTACTCCCCTGTTCTCTTGTTACAACAGTCTTGCTATTGAATCAGTATTCATGTCGGCGATGCACAGACACTGGATGTTCTTTTTTTGATTACCATGGTTTTATGCTTTTCAAGTATTTAAATACGTGCTTCTCTGATGTTGCCCCATTCAGTAGCGTCGTGTGAATACCGCACCAATTGGAGATGTTGCTATGGTAACTGTCTGGGGTTAAAGACATTTGATTACTGGTAACAGAAAAATGTAGTGCTCTGGGGCTATTATATGACTGATCAAATATAAAGACGATAATTCGCGAATAGACCATTGCCTTCTTCAAACGGCTGTGAAGTTACTAAGTTTTTATATTACACCAGGAACAGATGTAATGATAGAACTTGTACAGTATCAACGGGAACCAGGATGCCGTTACTGCAAACCCAGCGCGCCTCTTAATGAGCCCGACATTTCAGCAGAAATGATCGAATTCGTCCCCACATGTGCTTGGCTGTATGTCGATTTGTGAGTTTGTTGTGTACCAAAAAGTATGCATTTTCATCGTTTCAGCTATTTTCAAATGTAAGTAGACAGTGTGGTCGTGTTTGATCTTCTGCTAAGCCTTAGTTTTATGCGCAAACACACGGTAACTGAGAATTCTGAAGGGACGAGTTGTCTAATTAATTTGTAAAAAGCCCTGTCATTTTTGGAGTGTTTGGTCGAGCTTAGCTATTTGTTTTTATAGTTTAGAGCTTACAGGTGACTGTTTCCCATAGTACACTTTCAATCTGCGCTGCGTGATTACTTTGTTTAATTGGAGATATACAACCTGTTTTAAAACTGGTAACAAGTATATAGCCCCCTCGCTGAGCTTTATCTTGGCCATGGCAAGATGTCGGCTTATTTTAATACATTGTCACTTTATGCTGTTCTCAGCTTCGTAAGCCAAAATTGAATGCTTGACAATAATGTGGTTCTAGTGTACTATAAATAAAATATAAACGTTGTAACTTTTGCACCCATGTTATCTGGAGAAAACAATCCATCTGCGAATTTTCGGCTTGCAAAACCTCAGTCGTGTGGCTTCAATCATGTTTTTGTGCATCATTGGCACCGTCTTATACAGGGTATGAAAGTGTCTCGATTGAAGAAGCACAGTTAAATTTGCTCTCCATGGAAACTTGAAACGTTTGTTAACCGCCGTCTTCTGAAGGCTTCCAGAATCAACACGAAAAAAGGTGTCTGTTTAAGGCAGATGTTTTAGCTTTTTTCGTTGATGAAATCCAACACAGGACGATGGAAATTAAGCAGGAAAACCACGGAAGGATGTGTCCCTTTTGCCTTCCAGCAGATGATTTTTTTTAAAAAAGACCTGTACGAGTTTTGCTGAATGATCGTAAGGACGCCTTGTGTTGGGTACTCGGGTATCTCGTAAGTGACAACCACATTCTCCACCAAGGTGAGGCTTATGGTACTTGACATTTGAATATGATCAGCACAGGACGTTTTAAAGTGGGATCATTCCACTAGGCCGCCAGCCCCCTATAGTTAAAAATCAGTAAGTTTGTTATTTAGGTTTGTATCAGATCTGTGTTCATCGTTCAAGTCTGAGTTGACGTGACAACTGCGTAAAAGCAGCCACGAAATTAGGATGCTTCGTGCTCGTAAACATTGTAGAAGTCTCCACGACTGTGTAGCAGGCAATTAGTCACCGTTTTTCAGTATACTTCATACGCATGCGCAAACCTCGCCTTCGGTATCTGTCTGTTTTTGTCAACTGCGGGTGTGAGTTCACATGTCCCTAGCGGGACAACGCCACCTAGCTTTGTATGTGCACTTTATCGTATCTTCTCTGAAAAGACTGAGTTGCTAAGGTTGTTGTGTCCTAGAAAGAAAAAGTTATCTCGGGGGATGTGACAGGTAGGTTAGCGTCTGGGAGCATAACTAATAAATCGCTAGTAATGTCTTGCAGTGTTATGGCAAGGGCTCCATACCGCTGCGTACATATTCTTCATCGGTTGTCGTATGGTCTTCTCTTTTGATGACCAAGATGATTTTCAGGCGTTTGTGATGAATTAGCTCTGTAAAACCTTTTGAGTTTTAGGAGTTGTCGTTTACTTTCTCCTTTTACTTTCTCAATTAGGATCCTTGCTTCTTAAATTTGACCGAGTAGATACCTTCCTAACGTGTCATCAGAAGCTATCCAACGGTGTGGTTGAAGGTAGACCACTGGTGGTATCTATCCTGCCAAATGTTCACGTAAGTGTTGGAATTTTTTTTATTATTCTTTTCAGTATTTTATTGATGTTTGAGTAACAGTGATCGTCAAAGTAAGTACGGTAACTGTACCATAGTCCAGTTGGCGAATGTTCAGTGTCTGTTTTTGTCTCAAGAGTTAGAGAATGTCTGTTATTCTTGTTTGTCATGAGAACAAAGAAGTAATATATTGTCCCTTAGATTTCGTCGAATTTGTCCCGTGGTAGAAAATATGGCAGTTAGTTTTTTGGTCACGTCCGTGACTTCAAAATTATGTGTAGGGAGAGCATGTGTTTCTTAAACCTGTTAGACAAAAATTACTGTTGCATGTGACATCTGCTATAGATATTCTGGTCTTGAAAATAGATATGACTGCCAATATCTTGTTCAACTCTTGATATACAACAGTGATGCCACTTCTCTATTATCTTAAGCTCCTTATGTTTGATAGTCAGTAACATCACAAGCAAAATTGCTATTTATCATTGGCTTTGACTGTCAATTGAGAGATTACACTGTATTATAAGCGATATTTCCCAGGAAAATACGCTCGTTTTGTACTTGATGACCACAGTGGCTCAAAGTTTTGTTGCAGAGCAGTACCAGATTAGCTGAGCACTAAATCCTGCGATGCTTTCTTCTTGGGTTCATTTATGCATGCAATTGCTTTCTGGTGTTGTCAATATGCAGACTTATGAAATTGTTGCCGTAGTTGTTCTTCTCTGGTGTGTGTTTCTGCTGTAAAAGCAAAAGAGAGCTAGGAAATGACGTAATGCCCGCAGTATTATTGTTACTTACTAAAGGGAATGCTGTCCCAAGCTAGAAGAGGCTCACTCGATATCTGTAGCTATCGCGTTACTCGGCTACTATACAAGTTGTTGTTCTAAGTTGTGGTATAAGCACCCCAGCACACAAGTCTTTCCCCTACACACACACATACTTACATGCACCTCGGTAAGAGACTTTCTATTTGAAACGCTTGACATTTTTAGCCAAAGATAGTGCCTTCTTCAACGTCACCCTTATTAGTCTTCGTCAATGGCAAAAGTGGAGGAGGACAAGGTCAAAGGTTAATCCAGTCATTTCAACGAATCCTCAATCCTCTACAAGTCATTAATTTGATGGACGCGGGGCCACTTCCTGGGTAAGTTTTCACTGTGTTAATCCAGATGGCGTAAGCCTACAATCAATTGTAAGACTGTTGTACCCCTGGCAAAAGTTAGTTTTTCCACATGTCCTTCCCTTCACTCTTTAAGGCCAATGTTGCTTGTCCTTTCAAATACTTCTGCAAGGATAGTTTCAAAGATTATGACGTTGCAAAATTACGGTCTAGGGAAAAGTGGTAAAAATGGTCATTTTGTTTTTCGGGCTCCAGCGATTTGGCAACTGATTAAAAATTGGTGACAGCAATCTGTCTTGACTCTCGTGCAATTGTGCAAAATACGGCTTCTATTTTGGAGCAAAAATTGTTTTGTTTATTCGTATGTATGTGTAACGCTGCGTGATCTACAAACTACTTGACCGATTTTAATGTTCTACTTTGCATTCCATAGGGAATTGCTGCTTTAATTTAGATATTAACTCGCTTTCGAAAATTTCCCGATTGTCGCGAAATTGTATTATTTTTGCGAAAACGCACCTAAAGTATATTTTAAATTTAGGCGGTTGAGCATAGTTGCGACAAGTTCGGCGAAGTCATAAAGTACGTCACAGAAACATTTATAGAGTTTATCTGTCTCCTTGAAGAAACTTTCCTTGGGGGAAATACATAGAAGTTTATAGGATGCAAAAGAATATTCTCGATGCTGAGCGATAATGATAAAGCATTTTTATTTACAGAAATGACAATTTTAAATCCTCTGTAATTAAAGACACATACTCATCGACCATTCTAAAAGGCTAAATCACGTTATTAAGCAGAAGGAGACCGCTAGACATGATGACATGGCACACTTTTACAAAATATAAATTACGGAATTAGTCTAGAGTCATGTATTTCCGTGAGAATTACGGGCAGTCAACTAAAAGAGGATTAATGTAAGGAAAAGAATCAGGAAAAATCGCGAGTTTTGCGACAGAAATTTGTATTTTCCGAATTTGTTTTGCAATTTCCCGAGTTTTTAGTGCCGATTTTCGCCCAACAGCCATCCTGTGTGGTCAACTTTGAGGCGTAAATTGCGAATCTGCTATTGGTTTTTCCTACGACCTCTCTTGAGAGAAAACAATTCGCTTGCGAGCTTCGTAAGATTTGTATCCTTGCTTCCGAAACTACTTTTAACAAAGGGCTAATTTGACGCATTTGAATGTACCTTTCGGCTTTTCCACATAAAGCATTAGCATGACCATCGAGGATCTGTATTAAAGGAATCGCGTCGCGCAATCAGAACGGGCTGGCGAGCGAGGGTTGCATTGCTTGGCATTGTAATTGGCATTGTAACCAGACGCTGCCCGCAGTTAATTCAGAAACATGCCTCTTGCTAGTCTAGTATGACACAAGACAAACGTCGCTATTCTTTTACGGCAAGTCGTCTAATGGTTCCATTAGATATATTGGAAGTTCAACTTGATGGTGTGCTGAAAACTGAATTTGAAGACGTCATTTGACAACCATTGTTCTCCCTGGGAAAAAATTTGTGCGTAGCGGCTGGAACAAAATCGAACTGGGGTCCAGGGGGCGTTCTGAGCTGACGCTATTTTGACCTGAAAATGCCTTGGAATGGCTTTCGAAAAGATGCCAATTGATATGAATTGAGCGTTTTTATTCATCTCAAAATGGTTCATTGTCGCTCAAAAATGGTGGCATTGGCAGAAAAGGTAAAAAACTTGGTTCTGTTTGCGTAGCGGTGTGTTTGTGGGGCATAGTGATAGGGTGGAAGCGTAGCGGTATATGAGAGCAGCGTAGCGGGCCCCACGCAAAAGCGCTCCAGGGAGAACACTGACAACGGTTGTAATTGTACTTAATTCATCGTATCGAGAGAGCGACGTTTGACGTGAGCCTGAGTGTGTGTAACGGACTTGTTGTAGAGTATAGCGAATTATAGGGGTGTTATACCGTTTGTTTTGTTGTGTAGCTCATGATTCAAATGAGGTTTAAAGTCATCATGTCGGTTTAGGTAAACGACCAAATTACAATAGAGAAATATTCGGTTTCTTTGGGAAAACTGTTTTAGACTGGCTAAAATACCAGTAACGTTGTAACTGAGAGCCTGAGATTCACACCAGTGTCTTCCTACTGCAAATTTGGCGCCGTCTCAGTTCAGCGACCTTTTTGCGGTGTAAGGTATATTAAATGGATGGATTTAGTCAGTTTAGGTGCCGAAGATAGGCTGAACATGTCATATTATAGAAACAGTATTAACACCAGGCAGTACCCACGTATTTATGAGTACCGTAATTACTTAATTAAGCTTATTAAATTTTGGGACCCTATGAAAATTTTCCAAGAAAAGCATTTTCGATGACGCAATCTTTCCCTTAAGTATAATAGTCTGACATATGACAAGTTTTGTCCGCGAATTTTCCGTTTCCATCACTGCCTATGACTTTGATAGTTCGCTTCCTCCATACTCGACTAAAAAATTATGGTGTATTACAGTCTGAAGTGGTTTTAGGCTTGGTTTAGGTGCAGCACTTATTCGAGGGCGGCGCTTATTTCGAAATTTGACCCCAAAATGTAGTGCTTCTTCGAAAGTGGCGCTAAATATAGTAATTACCATATCTCATAGATTTCAGCAGTATGCCGCTGTGGCTTATATTTTAGTTTAAAGAACTTCCTTTTATATCTTTTCCATGTAGGCTTTGTGCTTTCCGGAATCTGGAAAAGTTCCGCATCCTTATTTGTGGAGGAGATGGCACGTTCGGTTGGGTTTTGTCATGTCTAGATGAAGTTAAATTTTCCCTCCTTCAGTGCAAACATCCTCCATGTGCACTTCTACCTCTTGGTACAGGTAAACAGACAATTTATAAGCATTTGTAGCAAATGTCTTGCATCACTCTGGGGGCCTTGTCGAGAACTTTGTCATGTATTTAGCTGGATCTTGACCAAAGTGGTACAGGTAGGCCGCAGTTGACACTGGACTTTGGCGATCAGTACCTTTTAGGATCTCCTCTTCGTATTATTTGGAATTCTCTTTCTAGAGATATGGGGGTAGGCCATGTTTTAACACTTGCCTTTTGATATGTGCCTGTTAAGATCTCGTTTTCCTACTGTCTGGCGGCCATTTTTCATGTATCGGCCTAGATCCCTGTCCAAGAGATTAGAGATAGGCCCGAGGTGTACGCTTGTATTCGGCTCTGTTCCCTTAAGTATCTTCTCTTAGTCCTGCTCGGAGGCCCCTTTTCATGTATCCAACTGGATTCCTGTCCAAGCGATTACAGATATAGGCCCGAGGTGTACGCTTGTATTCGGGTCTGTACCCTTCAGTATCTTCTCTTAGTCCTGCTCGGAGGCCCCTTTTCATGTATCCAACGGGATTCCTTTCCAAACGATTACAGATATGCCCGAGGTGTACGCTTGTATTCGGGTCTGTACCCTCTTGGACCTCCCCTTACCACTGCTCGGAGGCCCCTTGCGATGTATCCAACTGGTTGCCTATAAGTACTTAGTGTCGTCTTAAAGTCGCATAACAGGGTACAGTGTCTGATGTTTCTATCCGTGGCTTAAGACAGACCCACACGTTAGGGAATGATAGTGAACAGTGTGTTGCTTGTATTGTGCTGAAACGCGTTTTGCATTCCGCTATTGGTGGGGGCTCGGAGTTACAACAGAATTAAATTGGAAGTCAGAGGAAAACAAAGCTTTAGTTGGTGTCAAGTTTGGCAAATAGGATGACATCATGCTCTAAAAGTTTTTTTAAAAAAATTGACAATTATGCTCATTGTCTATTGCAGGCAATGACCTTTCGCGTGTGCTAAATTGGGGACCTGGATTCAGTGGCACAGAAGACCCTTTGTCGATCTTACAGAATATTACGAGTTCAGTCGAAACAACATTAGACAGGTACGTATGCTGGTCCGTAGATTATACCCTTGTCATGGTGATCCACAGGTGCCACGCATAATCCATGTTTTATACATGAAAAGAAGCAAGATTTTATCGAATGATTGCCTACTTGTTTTCAAGGGAAAGTAAATGACGCTGTTGCCGTAAATAGTCAGCAATTTCCTCCGTAGCCGAGTCCTTCTTAATAATTTTGCTAAATTCCTCCACACTACAGCTCAGTTTTCCTAGTTTAAACAGCCAATTCTCTCTATTCTACACAAAGCATACGTTTTAGTTATCCAACTGAGGAAAGGTGATATTTAACCCCCAAGGTCCGTACGTATTGTCTTGTTGAGTTTTAAAGCAGCATTTAATGAACCTATTCTCGGCCATTTGTCTATCATTGACCAAGAACCAAAATGTTAGACTACAGACTATGGAATGAAAAAAATATCCCAGGATCGAGAGAGGCCAACGAAAACGGCTATAGCTATGCTTGGATGTGGTGTGGTCAATCAGTGTATTAGTAGACTGATATTCAAGGATCCTAAGACTGTTTGTTATGGGATCGAGTCGACAAAAAAGTTTGTTTGAGGGTATTTTAGATAAAATTCCAAAAGCAAGCCAAAGAAACTTACAACCATTTTAAGTTCGCAAACTTTTATTAAGTTGAAAGACGTTAAAAAATCCTAGGCAACGTAGAGGACAGAGGCTGTAGCATCATACGAGATACAATAAATGGCACCGCAGCTAGAACATTCATTATCTCGAGTGTAAAACATAAGCGTTGTAATTCTCCCGGTTAAAGACATTAGCACATTCACAATAAGGCATTCCTTTGGAATGACGAAGTCAGGACGTGAGAAATCGTAAGGCATTTTGAGGTATCACAGGTAGTGGCAGCATCATGGTGCTGGAGGTTGTCCTTCCCTAGACAAAGAAATTGATACCCTAGACGCTATTGTATCGCCTGCAACCAGGCAGTGACTTAACAAATTTTACATCTGTGCCCTCTAACTTCTCTTTTAAGGCTCAATCTGCAAGACACTAATTGCAACTGTAAATCGTAATTTGGGCCCCGTTCACTAACAATATTCCATTCTGGAATAATATATGGTTTTAGTGAGAAGATACCTGACTATTATGACTTTTACCAAATGTTTTAATTACAGATTCATTATTTTTTTGCTTGCTGCTATTTGTAGGTGGAATGTCATGTTTGATGGTAGACAAGAAGTTTTAGAGGAATCAGGAGCCGTGTCTAATGAGATGCCTCCTTATGACGATCTCCCAAGCATCTGTGTTATGAATAATTATTTTGGCATTGGCGTTGGTGCTGCTCTTTGCCTTGACTTCCATCAAGCACGAGAAGAATCTCCAGATAAATTCAATAGCAGGTAGAGCAAAGTAAAAACTTTAACACACTTGTCTCAGTTTAGCAGTCTGTACATGAACAAGTGTAGGTAGCATTATGACTTTCCGTCAGTCCCTTCTTCTATAGACGTCTAAGACATATATCTAAGGCATAATGTCTTCTCTAATAGTATTATATCGTGTCTTATAATGTCTTCTTTTGCCTTATCCTGCCTTACCTTTCCTTACTTTGCCTTGTAGTATCCTGTCTTATAATGTTTTAACTTATCTCATGTCATCTTATCTTGTCTTGTCTCGTCTTATCTTGTCTTGTCTCATCTTTTCGTGTCTTGTCTTGTCTCATCTTATCGTGTCTTATCTTGTCTCATCTTATCTTGTCTTGTCTCATCTTATCTTGTCTTGTCTCATCTTATCTTGTCTTGTCTCATCTTATCGTGTCTTGTCTTGTCTTGTCTCATCTTATCGTGTCTTGTCTTGTCTCATCTTATCGTGTCTTGTCTTGTCTCATCTTATCTTGTCTTGTCTTGTCTTGTCTCATCTTGTTTTCTCTTGTCTTATTTTATTGTAAGTAGTCTTGGGTATGTACTCCTCGCTTTCAAGCGAGACGAATACTTAGTCCAATGTAGGCACGTCCTGTTCTCTTTTATATTATCATATTAAGTCTGGTGTAGTCTAGTATCGAACTCATCTGTAAATGATTAACTTAAAATTAAATTCCATAATGTTTTCGTCTTTAAGGCTACGAAATAAAGGTGTATACTTTCGGGCTGGGCTTCGAAAAGTGGGGAAAAACACATTGTCAAATCTAAACGAAAAAATTGAGTTGAAGGTAGGTCTGTTAACAGAAGGCGGTATGTTTTAACTGTGTTAATGCATTCAATTTGTAATTGTCGACTTAAAAGTATTGCGCAGGAACCACCCTGACTACAAACATAATGATCGTCCTGCTGAAGGAAACATTCAAAGTACATTGCTTGATATAATGTTATCCATTCAAACTCCAATCATCATCTCTTGTAGCTGGTACTCGATTTATCGCTGAGTTATGTTGGTTAGACCTACTGGGGTTCTATTATTAAAGGTTTCAGAAAGCAAAAAGCACGCCTACGTAATATTGTGCACGAGTAGTCATTTAGCAACACGACTGCAGGTTTCTTGATCACAATCAATAATTTTTTGTTTGAGGAACTGGGGTTGGTTTTAGCCGAATTTAAAGACTGGGATTGTTCTCAAGTTGTTCTGAGTTTTAAGATGCCTGGAAAACACTTCCCCTTTTCCAGGAATGCGTAAGTAATGGTAACATAACAATCATTAAACAAGCAAACAAACAAGCGAAGAAAGAAAGAAAGAACAACCATTCAGGATTGGGCCCCAGTGCCCCTATTTTCAATCTCCTCCCTTCTTTCATACTCGAGAATCGCATAAGTTCTGCACACTCTTATAGCTTGATAGACTGCGCTTGCGCCCTTCGGACTATGCGTAGATGAGTAATATAAAGGTGCATGTATACAGGAGTTGCGGTAATTAGCTACGTGAATAAACGCGTATCTTCGATAATGAGTGACGACTTGTATTTGGTAGTGATTGTTACATATTTTGAAATTTTGTATTGTTAGCATATATCCTAAAAACTCATTTACGTTTTAATACAAAAACCCGCAATAACTACCAGTTATTTATCGGTAGAAAGTCTATTATTGCAAGGGCATGGAAACATATATGTTATATACTGTTTCAAAGGGAATGTGTTGCGGTTGCTAAGTTTTCGTGGTTGCTTCGAAATGAAAGATCACCTTAACAATGTTTTTCCCTTTTTTTAAAATCATTTACACTATCATCAATATGCGCAAGGTATGAGGTTTCTGCATGCAGTGTATGGGGAACCTCAGGGAAGCTTATGGCTGATCAAAACAGTATGACTTCGACTGGTCATGTTGATAAGATCACATCGCATGTTTCCTTACTCCCAGAATTACAAAAAATATGTTATGTGACATGTATGTAAGGGGGGTTTAAACCTCGTTTAAGTTGTCGTCCGTAATGTAAGGGAAGGTGAAATGTTGTTGATTTTGCATCGTCAGAAAGTTAACGATGTGTAATACAAATGCTTTGATATTGTTTCTTGGGATGTCGTTTGCAAATTTGTTTTTTTGTGTGTCGTATTTAGTGTATTTCTGGGTTTTTTAGGTCGACGGTCAACAAATTACCCTTCCCAACATTGAAGAGCTGTTAATTTTGAATATTTCAAGGTAAGTTAACCGAGGATGATTTAGTGAAACAGAAGGATATGCCCACTGATATGGAGGAGATCGGAAGGTTTTGGTTGAACTTACAAAATGTTGTTGACAAATTCTGCCCGTTTGGCATGTTCTCAAACCTAGTAGCCATGTTTTTGGAAAATCGTTCTGCCTTTTGAGGGTGTTACAGCAGTCCCTCCCCCCTCACTACCCCTATCCCGTAAGCTATGAACATAGCTTGGCATCATTTTAATTTTTAATGAGTTACAGCGAGAAAGAAAGGATTTGACGATTTAAGACAATACGTCTCGCTGATAACACGAAGACATTCCCATCTGTTGTTTCAACCTTCCTAGTTATGAAAAAGGGTACCCACAGAAATGTCATGGTGAATTGAGTGGGGGTATTAACATGAGGGCGGCTGGCGACTTGCCCTTTGCTTTGAATTAAAAGGCCTCGCCCCATTTTCCTCAAATCTCTTCTCTCCCTGGTTTTGGAGGAATCTTTAGGGTGATTTTCCAATAAAAGTATGAATAATTTTTTCTCCTCCCCATTTTCCATCGTTGCCGTCCAATTGGTTGCTTCATTATCGTTCCTCTGACCTGCACTATTGACCTCAAAAAGGAGATAATTGTGGCACGGAGGGGTTAGGTAGAAATGAATCAGTCGATTTGCGTGGCCTCTCTTGCGTCTAGTATCGAAGTAATATATTTAATGTTTCTAAATATTAAAAGCGCATGGGCTTGATTAAGTTGACCAAATATAGATACTTTTAGCGATCAAAATGAATGCGTGAAACGATTGAGGTGATCATGACTGTCTTAATTATGAAAAATATGAGGAGTAACAATGTCGTGTCTAAATATGGATATTGTACATTGCAGGTTTAGCTAACATCACTTCGACATTTCCAAAGATGGAAATTGTATATGACAGATTTGTGACAACGAAATTGCAACTTCTGCCCTTGGAAATGAAAACTGATGAATCAGTCAAGATTTTAAAAGACATATCCAGGACTGATACAGTCAGGCCAAAAATGGATTTGTACTGTGTAAATATTTTCTTCGCTGTCGGACATATTTTCAACGTAAAACTATTTCATTCAATGCCTACTTTAGTTCCATCAATGGTGTACACAACACTTTCATTCAGTTCTCATTTTCATTCATGATAATCATGAAAATGGCAAATCGTATCTTTCATTGCGACTGTTTTTCGTGCAAATCTAGCCGTCACGTACTGAAACAGATACTAGAGGTCAGAAGTAGACGAGGCGTGTTGAACGAGACGTAAATCCTACCAGTTCCAGCACGCCTGTTCCTATACTCAACTGATTGTTAACTGAGTTTCTAATAGTGTCAAGGAAACACTTAGCAATAATTGCCCTGTTGCTTCTAGGGCATGAAATATACTGTATCTTTTATTGGATACAATTAGTGGGATCGTCCAATAAATGGGATAGAAACGCATGTTTACATTTATCCCATAAATTGGAAGATTCTCTAATTTCATCATGGATTCTGAAGATAAATGTATTGCTGCTGCAGTTGTAATTGCTATCATAAATAAAAAGCAAGAAAGGAAAAGCCAGAAAAGGCAAAGATCAGTTTGGGTTATGCCATGAGTAAGCCAACATAATGAGTTAGGCGTTTGTAACACTCTTTTAGAGGAATTTCGGGTTGAGGACAACGAAGGAATACAAACAGCTTTTAAGAATGGCTCCTAAAATTTTGGTTTACTCCTACGCCTCGTTGAACCAGAGAAAGTCGCTCCTTCTTGCACCCTGGTCTTGTTTGCTTCCTCCACAATGTAATGAAATCCTCAGTGAGCTCAATACGTTTGGCTTTAGCTGCCATGTTGGCCCCGGAAAAGCACTTGGGCTCAAGAGGAAGCAGGAAAATATTCAGAATAATTCTCTGGCGTCAAGAAAAACGATAGGAGTTAGAAGGCATTAAAATACACAATAGATAAAAGTTGAACGAAAGTTGAACACCTCCGACTTTTTTATTTTAAAACAGCAATTAACGAATCCAACTTTGCGTTTATATTATCCATTTTGCCGTGATCCATTTAATTGAGTCCACTTAAATGGATAGTGTATTTCAGCCTTACGTCTGACAATTTTCAAGTAATTTTTTTTGTGTAGTAGTGAAGCACGTTTCATACTTGAAGCTCCCAAGTGTGCCAATTGTAACAGGCTCGAGCTTTCGATGTTTATCATATGTACCTTTAAATATTTTCATTTTACTTTGTAGTTGGGCAGCTGGGACAGATCCTTGGGGCAAAGACAGGGATGAGGTAATCTTAGTTCAGTTTTCTTCGCAATGGCTATTCTAGCCTCTTATTCTGTATTTAAGGACGCCAGTTCATAAATTGTATGGCCCTAGACTACGTCCATACGAAAGGGTCTGCGTGTTTAAAATCCTATTTATTCTTAACTCAGGTGAAGCAATGGATAAAGTATGTAAATAAATATAATATATAGGTACATAATAAAAGTCGTGAGCGTTTTCTGAACTATGTGTCGAGATTTTCCACCAAGACACACAGTATTACTATTTATGCCCCAACTTGCATAGTTAAGTGGTGACAGGGATCACATCGTCCTTGGAGAAGGATTTAATAAAACGTAGCACAAGGAAAGTTTACAACTAAGGGCAAAATAAACGTCCTCATTGTGTTAAGAGTGTTTTATTTACTGTTTGGATGAACTGTTTAATCAAATGAAAATTGACCTTGAAATGGTGTTGATCCAGGTTATCATATGACCTGTTCATGGTCTCACTTTCGATCTTGATTCTTTTGTGGTATTAGAATTTCATTGGATTGGCTAAAAAGTAAGTGACCTGAACATTTTAACTGGATGCCAGGAGATAGCAGCTTCGGCATAATATATACCAACAGCTTCCAGTATTAGAGTGAAAATGTTACTTTTTTAATACCTAATAGTTTGTGAACGGCTTATTTTAATGTAAATCGTCCATACTTTTACCACCCCACTTTTGGAAATAGGAGAGTGATATGTGAATTTTGTCTCTGCGATTCCACCTCCAAAGCGAAGACTGGTGTCACATGTAGGCATCAAACTGTGGACAAACTACATCAAGGCACGTATGATCCATATGAACCAGAAATGCATAAAAAGATAGTGACGTATATTTATGATGACGTATATAGCGCACAGGTGTGTGGTGAAAATTAGTTGTAAAATCTGATATATATTTCATGGTGTGTGTTCTGTTCATGACTGATTTATTGGCTTGAAGTCTGAAACATGTTCATGTTGACAGTCTTGCTGAAGAAGCACGTCCCCCCTTAGTTAAATAGGATTGATGTAATGAGTGCTTTAAACTACGTGATTGCTGTTTCGTTAAAAATAAGCAATTGGTGACCGTTTTAATAGTTTAACCTTCAGCAGTCATTATGATGTTTTGTCAGAAATACTTAAAAGAATGCAAATGCCTGGATTCCTTGAGTATGGTATCTCAAGGAATCAAGGATTGTCATTGCGATTCTGTCGACTTCTTCGTGAAAGTTCACTTTCTTCCTGTAAAATTGTGATCCTGTTTTAACTTCAGTAGATAACCACGTTATTTGGGTTATAATATCGATTTTGTAGAAATTTGTAACTCCTTCCTTTAACGATGGAATCGTTGAAGTTCTTGGTTTGACTGGAATCGTACATATGGTAAGTGATGATATTTGACACCCAACTACCAACTTGAATATATGCTACATTGTTCGTCTTAATCATTCCCAGAATTACAGATACGCAGAGGCTATCCTTATCCTATGTAGTGATTTAAGGTATAAAAATTGTCTGCTCAAACATAGAAGTGGTCTGCTTGTCAGGCTTAGAACACCTGGGCTTGGAGCAGTTTTGGCTGTCATAAGATTGAGAACAATGCTTATCTGTGATTTGTAATTAATTATGTGTAGCTCTCGAAATAAGAGTTAATTTTGTAGGTGTCGCTTCTTTGAGACATCGGTACCATCTGATTTATATGTTGAACAATTCTTCTAGTAGTTTCTTTTCAATGTTTCTTGCATTTTCGTCATAGCTAGTTTTATCGTACAGCTTAATGTTTGGATAAAGAGTTGGAAATCTTACTAACTCCATTGTCCTGTTATCAGGTTTCTGGAACATCCTTGTATTTCTGTGACATTAGCTGAAACCCTAAAAAAGGCCATCGTAGCCTTGACGTTGATTTTGAAATACGCCATCTGTAATATGCCGTTTTATGTTAAGCCTCTCTGTAGTAAAATATAAATCAGCACCCAGCACTTTTATAAAGGACTATCGAAGTTAACAGAAAAGTGCTATCAATAGCCAGCTTCCTTAACAGCTTTTAGTTTAAACTTCTAAAATTGCGGAACGTTCTAACAAGGAATGCAATCTTTGATTTTATTTCTAAACTTGCATGCTACTAGAGTGTCCGTTTTGCATTGGGAAGTTCATGATACCATCCATCCTTACCCAAGATTTAAAATACTATGAATGATTCATCCATCTTTAGCACTTTCAGCACTTTCATGATGACCAGACCCTTTAATACAGAATACCGACTTAGTTTAAGTACAGCAATGACTTTGATAACCCTCTACTGTAATTGTAATCTATGCCAGAGTTTAAGAGCCGGTAACTTTTTACTGTCGCTGAGAGTTTTTAAAAATTGTTATTATTATATTGTTTGCTAAAGTTTTTGGTGAAAATACGATTGTTTCCTTTCTGCTTTAGTTGCTTCTGAAAATGGAAAGCGATTTGAGTTCTAAAAGAAACACTTTCAATATCTATTTTTGTGAAAACTACCTCCATGCCATTCCAGATGTCTACTTTGCTATGTTATTTAATGTCTCACACACATATACCCCACACACCTATTGCACTACTCTATCAGTGTCGTGTTTCCTTCTTATTTTGATCAATTTTAGCCTTAAAACTGTTTGTAGTTCGTATTTAGTTTGTAGTCTGGGTTGTAAATATTCTTTTTCACTTATTAAAACTAAATTTCGTTGATTTTACACCCTCGTTTTTTGTGTCTTTTGACCTTTAACAGGGGCGTATCAAGGGAGGACTCTCGACCGGAATTCGGATCGCTCAAGGATCACAGGTATTGCGTTAATACTTTTTACATTTAGCTGTTTCGTACAGTTGATACTGCGTCCGCCACTACTCCTGCTATTATTGCTGCCACTGCTGCTGCTGTTATTACTACTACTACTATTACTACTACTACTATTACTACTACTACTATTACTACTACTACTATTACTACTACTACTATTACTACTACTACTA
>JANTCA010044113.1:8990-19041 GCA_024741275.1 Chironex yamaguchii
ATGGATGGATGGATGGACGGACGGATGGATGGATCAATAAATCGATGGATGGATGAATTGATGGATGGATGGTTAAATGGATGGATGGATGGACGGACGGACCGACGGACGGGTGGATGATTAAATGAGTGTATCGATGAATGGATGGATGAAGTGATGGATGGATGGATGAATGGAAGGATGGACGGACGGATGGATGGATGGATGGATGAATAAATGGATTGATGGATGAATTGATGGATGAATTGATGGATGGACGGATGGATGAATGGATAGACGGATGGATGGATAGATGGATGGACGGATGTATGAATGGATGAATGGATGGATGGATGGGTGGATGAATAAATAGATGGATGAATTGATGGATCGATGGTTAAATGGATGGATGGTTAAATGGACGGATGGATGAATGAATGAATGAATGAATAGATGGACGGACGGACCGAAGGACGGACGGGTAGACGGATGCGTGAACGGACGGACCGACAGAAGGAACACCGGACGGACGGACAGAAATACCAAAGGCCAAATGGAAGGAGGAAGGTGGGCAAGGAAGGATAGCGGGATGGTTTGGGGTAAGGGAGAACGGCAGGAGGATGGGAGAGAGAAAGGATGCGTGCCTTACTATCAGTGTTCTCAATACTTCTACGTTTTTTGGAAGAAAAATACCGCATACATTTAAGGCAGTATGAAATTTGTGCAAAAAAGAGGTTTACAAGGAACTACTGTATCTAATATCCTTCAATGTAGTGTGTCCTTGCTATTTTTCTTTCGCAGTCTACCCCTTATCCCACTTCTAAGTTAAACGTAAGGGACTGACGTCCATATTATACAAGTGCATTCATGAACAGGTGTAAATTATGCAGTTCTGAATACATAATTTTGTTCGTATGGCCATGTAAGAAACCATTCTAACCACAGTATTTACAAGTTGCTTTCTTTCCAACTGCGAATCTCCCAGGCTTCCGTTTTAAATTTATCTAAATGAAATAAGCCACTGAGTTCACACTACATTGTACTCCTGAGTGCAAAATCCCAATCACGCAATAAATTTGACGTCAGCTTTATTTTTATACCCTGTACAGCTACAAGCCAAATGTCGCTCTTTTTATTTGCAGAATGTAGTGGTTCTGTTATTTGCATGAGAAATGCGACATTTGTTTTAGCTGAGTGTAGGATAATGCAGCAGAATTTATTTTCATGGGCAGGAGGAGTCACTCTACTGCTATACATGATTGTCTTTATACAAGACGTTTGACGTGAGCCAAATTACTTGTTGAAGCTAAGAGATTATTGACATTGGTACAGTATGAACTCAGTCAAGTGATTTTACGATCCAGTCCATGGGTAAACAGAATTGGGTTAGCTTGTGAAGATACATAATTATGTTTTACAAATTGGATCTCTTTGGACGTTGATTACCAGTACCAGTTAGTGCGACACTAACGGGATAGTCGTTGCACTCATTGACACTTTTTGGTCCTCATTTTGCACCATTATAATAGCATTTTGTGAACTTGTTAATAAATTGAAGGAAGTTAATGGCCTTGAAAATTTGCTACATTTTACTAAAAACATATGTAAAAGATCTTTTCGTCTGACACTTTTCGGAGTAAGAATCGCCGTAAAGGAAAGCATATTTACAATAAGCCAGTTTTATTTCAACAAAAAAAACCAGTTCTCGCTAAAACAGTAAACGGGTACACGGTTTTATTGGAATTGGTATGAAATCATTGGATTTCACCTGCATTTGTCGACTTAATCCTAGTCTTTGTCTTACTGAGCTTTTTTACGTAAAATTTATCAACATCCTCGAGTTTTTCACGGAATCTGATTTGTTTACGTTTTGCTAGTATTGTCCTTATTACTATTCTTAGTATAGTCAATCCATGATTTTTGTTTATTAACGATACTTGCAGGATGAGTAGACAAAACCTATTTTCATTTCATACATATCACGTTCAAGTATAGCCTATGCCATGTTGTTTGTTGCATTTCCCTCTCAGTGGCTCAGCCATTATTTTCTCCCTTTTTCTAAAGATGAAATGTTTGCGTAATCAGGTTCGTGGTCGAAGTGTATAAGTTAAAAGTATGCTGCGTATCACAATTTTGATTTCAAAAAACTTTTTATAGAATTAGACAGAGAATTATTTTGGTTCTTATGCAGCTTCAGACAATGAGACATTAAGTGTGAAAGTGTGTTGCCAACGCTTTGTAATTCTTTGACTTGTAAATTTATTGGAACATATCAAAGAAGAACCGTGTTCGTATTGCTGAGAACAACCATAGGCTATTCAATTAGCCGATTGTAGACAATACAGAATTCCCGTGCTTATCCAAAATGGCGAGTTTGTTTGTACATTATTAACATTACATTTGTTCAAAGAAATTAAGGTAATTCATCGGAATATAAACAGCTATTTAATGTTCATTTAACATTAAAAACCTGCTTTTAAAAAGGAACGATTCAATCAACAGAATTTTTCTACTTGATTACCAATCACCATCTTCTTAGTTTGAAACAACCAAGAAAAGACAGTGAGCTTATCGTTAATCCAATCCCCAATTTCTTTTTAGCTCAACTGTGAGTACTTGAGCTACTATTTAAAACATCAAGAAACTTAAAATCACCCATATTAGTGCTGCACTCGCACATATGTGCTATCATTTTAGCGTATTTAGAAAACGTTGATCCTTTTGAGTGACGTAAATGATTATATACTAAATTCTTATTGGTCGTTATTTATGTGAGCGAACATGCTTAACAGATCTCAATTAAGATTAATAGAGGGCAAGGTCCCTTTTATTATGGTTTTTTTGATGATTTTTGCTGTCTTTGATTTTGTCTATTAACTCTCATTCACCTGTGGGAGGATAGGGGAAAAAACCTGTTCTTTAACGGTTACTAAAATCAAAGCCACTATTGCTAGACTGGCTCTTGACAATTCTCTTAAAGGTTTGCAAGGTTTTGATCTAAGACCCAGAAACCTGAACCTGTGGACTTCCTTGGTTCTTTTAGGCTAGACAGTGGAATCTTTGAAGTTGATGCTGTGTACGTCTAGAACCTTGTACAAAATGTTATGTTCGTCTAGAACCTGATACAAAATATTATGTACGTCTAGAACGTTCTACAAAATGCTATGTATGTCTACAACCTTCCAGGGACCTTCTCTGTACAGCAGCAACAATGCTGATGCAATATTTACAGGAAGCTTCTAGAACGTTTTATTCTTGTTCAATTGGAGATTGAATGAACCAGTTCTTTCTCGTTCTCACTTTTCACTGACCTTACTGGCTTCAAAAATCCTAATTAGTTGTTTCAAGATTTCAAAACTCATTTCAAAACTGATTTCAAACAAATACCCTTATTGAACCGGCGGTTGTTTTGAATCGTATGATCTCAGAAGTTTGATTTTTCTTGACAACTATGTTTTGCATTTCTTTGCCTTGCTGACAATAGATTTTTTCTAGACCCATTTCGATCCTTTTGAACCATTTTTTCTATCTGTAATTTTCATTTTTTCAACTACCTAGATGTTAAAAGATTTCTTAACATAGGCTTCAAGACTGTTTTCGTTTCCCCTTACGCAGTTGTTGTCATTCATCTGGCTGCTCTGTACACTTGAGTCAAGGATGTCACAACTGACAACATGATTCTGCTTTAAGAAGTATTCGTAACTTCCTTTTACCCTCAAGATATTAAAATGTACTTCAATGTTAAAGGTTTCTTGTCACCAAGTTTGATATCTTCTTATCTGCGTTCTGATGTAATGATCTAATGTAACAATTCACTAGATGTACTGGAATTAACTGCTGGATATTTGAAACAAATCTTGATTCAACTAATCAGAGAAAGTAGAGCAAACACAAAACCCTTTGTGAAAACCTTGCAGAAAATTATAATGTTCACTTTATTAATTTATGTTTGAGTGGAACTGGAGTGATAGCAATGGATGGTGCCTGTTTCATGACATTTTGAAATAAAAGATAGATAATCACCTTTATTTGTTACGTAAAACGGTTGGCAGTACAATAATATCTACATATTCTCTTTTCTGTCGACTTGTTAAGGACTGGACTGATATCTTTTGTGTTGGTAATTTTTGTAGTGAACATACGTTGTAATCAATCTGGATATGCCTTCCTGTAAGTGACTTTCTAATTCTATGCATTAAGAAATGCTAATAAGTTTCCAACTGAACGTAAAAGCAGTGATCCGCAAATGACTTTGATAAATAAAACAACATTCTTGAATCTGCAAAACATGTTTGCGCTATTCAACAGCCATCTTCAGTTGACATTGATTGCAGATTGAAGTTATTTCAATTCGTACAGAAAACAATAACCAACAAAAGTATGTAAAAATTTGTATTGAATACAATGAAATTTCTATTGTTTTCGTTGTCTTAAAAAAGTAAAATACAAACACGTAACAATTAGTCAGACTTACATAATAAATGCACACTGATCTAAGTAAGAAAAAAAGGGAAGATAATACAACGAAAAGACAGATATTGGGATAAGAGAGATATTGGGATTAGCTTGAGAGGCTATCATTAACATCAATAAAGATAGAAACGACTGTATTTCATTTTGTAATCAATGTAGGTATGATTGCGTTTAATACAAATTGTAATATTACGTGATAGTTTATTGTTTGTTTATAAATTCGAGTACTCTCGAGTTTCAGATAATCGGGGTGGGTTGGAATAAACGGCGTGGGTGGAATTTTTGCTCAAAATAAATCAATGGGGTGGGTGGAAATTTATCTCGCTTATTATTTCAAAAAATCACAAAGAGCAAGCCACAAAAGGATCCTTTCAGTTGGATACCTTCTCTGTAGTTAAACATTTATCGAATCTCAACGCAATATGCTAGTCAACAATACAATTATAATTAACATCAAAAATACAACACAAAGAAACTTTCCAAAGTTGAGGATTTGTTTTCAATGCGTTTTTTAATACTTGTTCGTGCTTCAATGTATGCGACTCGGAGGTGACCGACTTAACTCTCACTTGTGTCTATTTGTAGTACTTTTGCCATGGAATCAATAAATATTGCATCTTTGTCAGCGAGGAAAAATTCAAGCGATAAAAAAGAAGCCAACGCAGGCTGTATTTTGTCAGAGTCATTGAAACTACTTTTAAATGTTTGTCAATGTTATTGAATTTACGTACAAGCTATTTCTTAATTATGCACACATTTAACTTGTAAGAAAGAAAGCAAGAAGGAAAGTAAAGAAAGAAAAGAAAGAAAGGAAAGAAAGAAAGAAAGAAAGAAAGGAAAGAAAGGAAAGAAAGGAAAGAAAGAAAGAAAGAAAGAAAGAAAGGAAAGAAAGAAAGAAAGAAAGGAAAGAAAGGAAAGAAAGAGAGAATTCTTTCCATTTCAAGTTCTGGCTGGGGTGGGTGGAAAATTTTTCAAATTTAGATAAATAGAATGGAATCTTTCTCCGAATTCGATAATAGTCCCGCCCCGATTATTAGAAACTCGAACTTAGGTCCAAACTGTAATGAAGTTTTACTGGAGATGTAAAAATGAAAGAGCCAGTACCTGTTTTGCAGATTAAAAGAGTGTCGTTTTGTTTATCAAAGTAATCATCGGAAATTTTTTAAATATATTATCATCATGGCCATGATTATCACACGACTGGATAATATTTCCAGTTTACTCTATTTGCCATTAGTTTCTTATCTGTGGACACAATCCCATTATTTTGACTGAAGTGGTTAATAGATAAATTGCTTCTAAATTTGATTCTTCCAATAAGTAGCTCAAAAAGTGCAAACTGATAAGCTGTTTTATTTTTATTAAGACATCTTTTGCCTTTACTAAACGTGTTTGCCGTTATTAAATCAAATACCACGACGTTCTTGGTAAAGGTATTGATTTATCGGATGTTTTTTGACAGCAGACATTGGGAGTCACTGTTAAGATAACACTGATTCACAATAATTACCAATAACTGATAAAAAAAGGACTGGTGGAAGTTATCATTTGTAAGCAGCTGCAAGTATGCTTGTGTTGGTGCGACATCTTGAGCGTATTAGCAAGATGGTTTACGAAAAAGCGTCTTGGAGTAGTTATATTCATGTTGTTCATTTGAGCGTACCTATGAGACTTGAAAAACAGGATGAATGACTACCATTCAAAATGGTGAAACCTATTACATATGTAGATTTATTCTCATGAATGTGGCAGAAAACGCATTAAAATTTAATAACCCATGGTTTCCGTTAAGTATAAGATATATGATGCTCCTGCCTTGGCTGGAACTCTAATGGACTTAAAGGTACCAAGATTTTCAAATCTTGTGAAATTTAAGAGGTAGGCATGGCAGGCCAAGATGTTACTGTCGCATCTAGAACCGAACCTTAGGTTAGAATAACGCATCTTTTGCAGTAGAACGTAGGTGGATATTGATCAAGCAGGGTGAAATGCTTGTAAAATTTTATATCCCATGGTGTCCGTGAAGAATAGGATGCATGATGCTCATAAAGTCGCTGTAACTTTGCTGGACTTAGTGAATTTTATAGGGTGGACATTGACGGCCAAGATGTTACTGTCGCATCTAGAACCGAACCCTAGGTTAGGATAACGCATCTTTTTACAGTAGGACGTAGGTGGGTCTTGGTCAAGCAGGGTGAAATGCTTGTAAAATTTAATATCCCGTGGTGTCCATGAAGAATAGGATGCATGATGTTCATAAAGTCGCTGTAACTTTGCTGGACTTAGTGAATTTTATAGGGTGGACATGGATGGCCAAGATGTTAATATCGCATCTGAAAGGGAGAGCTAGGTTGGAATAAATAGTCAGTTTAGCATTAATGGATCTTTCTCAGTAAAACATCCTGGGGTGCAGAATATTTGGCAGGAATAAAAAAACTCATGAACAAATTAGGAAAATTGCGGGAATTCTGGAAAACCTACATAATCAAGTTACTAGATGTTACGTTTCCCACTAAAAGACCTTGTAGGTGCTTTGGAAATATGAAATATTGACTTGAAATATCTTATTGGTTAATATGTAGATTAGTTTTTTATGAAATTTTATTTCATGCAGGTTTTGTTGCAGTTTAGTGTATTGCACTACGAACAGGAGAGACTATGACACTTCCTATCTTTTTAAATACATAAATGTTATTGGCAAAATAAAGCTGCGTATTCCGGGCTAAATAGTACAAGAATATCAACTGAAGATTTCAACAGCAAAAATAATTTTCATGGTCTGCCTTTACAGACGTTTTTAGCCGTAGTATGTTATCGAGTCATTTTCGACACCCTTTCCCTACCTAAGACGAGTGGACATTTGGACGTTTGATTCTTCTTGGCACCCTTATCAAAATTTTCGTGACCAGGTGGCATACTAAAAATACCTCGATGTTTGCACAAACTGTTACTTTTCCCGTCAAGGTTTTATTTATTGGTTTGTTGGCTGGCAAAATACCACAAAAAGTTATAAACGTATTGTTCTAATGTTTTTACAGTGTGGTTGGTACACCGACTGGCTCCAACTGATTCAGTTTTGTAATGATCCAGATCAAGATTCATTTGAAGTATTCTAGTTATGGTATCTTCATAAAACCACAACTAGCTAGGAAATCCTCATTGTGAAAACCATGACGCCTATTAGTACAGTTAATTTAAGGCTTATTTAAACATTCAGAAGACTTAAAATTCTACCTTACTCTATAGGCTTGATAGAGGTTGTTGCTTTCTGAGTTCGTCTAGTTTTGACTATTGAATACTGTTTAACAACAAATATTCGATTAAGTCTGAATTTCTAAGGATACAATACATCTAATACGCCCATGGCCTATGTTTGTGCGAGAGATGAGTTGAGACAGTAATTTTCTGATATTTAACAAAAGATCCTGTTTTGACACTAGATTAGAAGGAAGCAAAATTCCATGAAAACACGACAGGAGACTGAAGCAAAAACGTGTTGATACTTGGGCAAATCGACTACACATTTTAGAGACGAAGTGAATTTATTAAGACACCTACGGAAAATGCTGTGACTTGTGCATGATGTAGAGGTTATACTTAAGTTTTACAAATAAATTATGTTTCCACTTTCGAAATATTCGTATACTCCTTCTGTTTTCGATGAGTATAAGACATGTTCGATGTCTGCAGAGGTCACACTGAAAAACCCAAGACCAATTTAGGCAGCTCTACCTTGTTCCGTTCGCTCGATGTGGTTACACCTGGTAAGTCTGTATGTCTTGGATTATAGATTTGACATCTCGCCTCCAGAAACAGACGTAAAACACGATTTTCCAAATCCACTTTTAGAATACAAAGTCGCGTTACCTTCCTGTGGCAATCGTTTCTTCAAAGATAGGGGTTTGGAATATTAAAGTTTGTACAGTGCACTGATATTATGAAAGACTCAGTAGTTTAGCTTTTAGCCTTGTTAGAATATTGAGCCAGAATTTCTTGGCGTCAAATTACGTCAAAGCCATTAGAAATGCCATGAAGGTAATGGCAGCATGTTCAGAGTATGGCGTGGTCAATATGCTTCAGGAAATCCTTCCAGGATATTAGATACCAGACATAACATAAATCGATGACTTACTATATTTACAGTTATCAATGTTGTGCTTACGAAATGCAACCATCTAATGCGTTTCTCTGATGTTGTTTAAAACGTTTGGATTGAAAAACCCTTTGTACATTACCGGATTTCGGACAGTTTTGTCGTAAAGTTTCACCTTCGTTTTCGCTTTTCATGTATACGTTAGGTCCTTTTGCTCAAATGCAGGGACATTTTTTAGTAAACCCACTAGTCTATTCACCAACTTGGTTGCCATTTTGTGCGAATCTCCTGGACAATATTTTTGAGAGGTGAGGTGCTAGACTTAGTTGTTATTTCGATAACACGCTCATTGTACTTTAAATTTAAGCGAAATTAAAATCGTGAAAGGCCAATCATTATTTACTATTTATGATAATTTTAAATACCGTGTAGTTCAAAATAGAAATCCTGACCCAAGTGATTGTTTTCCTTAGGTTCAGACTGACAAGTTTGTAATTGGAAAGAGTACTTTTATTTTGTGTAATTTTCTCTTACTTGCGTTAGGTTATGAAACAGGCCTTGCAATGATGTTGAATAGACAAATGAAGTTTGGATATAAGTGTTGATAAAACCAGAGGTCAAAGCCTACCTGTCAGTAATTAAGAGCTTGTCTTAAGACTCTGAAAGTTCACTTTTGCTTCTTCAAAAATTGTTTGATCCGCTTAACATATCACTTGAAAAGGTGTGACAAAGTGATGTTCTTCTGATGGTGACAGATGCCAACTGGTTCCAAGAAGTTTTATGATCAATTTTAATTATGAACGATTGAGATTAAGGGGACTAAGTGATGGGATATCGGCTTACTGTTACAGGCATGAAATATATTCAACCGCATTTTGACCTACTTTTATATTGTTGTGGACACTCATGATATTGTTTAAAGCTCGTTTAATATCTAAACCCAAAATAATTAACAATCAGTTAATGAGAAGGATTTAAGATGGCCGTAGAACTGACACCCAAAATAGCATGATCAGACAGGATGTTTTAGCAAGGTCAAAACAATTCCCAGTTATTGTTTGTTGGAGATAGCCCGTATTTATTTTCGCTGCCTGTGACCTTTTTGTTTGATTACGTTGCATGAAGATTCGTTTTGTGCACCTTTATATAGACATAAAAACTTTTTCAGATGGCCTTACTATATAGCCTTGCCTTTCCTACGAATACGTTTACGTCATTCTTATTTCGCCTGCTTTCAAGCAACTCTAAATAAAAAAGTTTTGTTTTGAAGATTCTTGTTGTTCATTAAAAGTTTTGTTTTTGTGCACCTTTATATACTATAAATAATTTATATGCTTTTTATATACTTTATATACTTTATATATACTTTACTGCTTTTTATATACTTTATCTGCTTTTTATGAACGTTATATACTTTTTATATACCTTATATACTTTTTATATACTGTATATACTTTTCATATACCTTATGTACTTTTTATGTACTTTATATACTTTTTGTGTACT